>LS519389.1:2000-26260 GCA_900490845.1 Pristionchus japonicus | reverse complement strand
TTTACTCTGTTACCAGCGGCCGGACGAAAGTAGGGAAGAGCGGGGCGGATTACAGTGTGATCGCAAAGAGAGGAAGAGACTGACTCAGTAACCACCGCAAACCTTTTGTGACTAGGCCCATAAACGGGGAATGACAATCCACAAGCCGATTAGGCGGGCCTTTCCTCCCTGTCCTCGGGGGGTCTCCGCACCCTTCCGCCACTTTTGACGCGTGCGCAAGAGACAAGTGCTAGAGAGACGTCAAATTATTCATTCATGATTGGACTTGTGACTCGTGAGCGGTGGTGGCTTAGTTGGATCAAGGCTTCTGTCCTCAGAATGAGAAGCTGATACGGGCCATCTCTTTTTAGTGCTTCGTCTCTATTCCGCTGCTGTGCTCTAATGGGCCCGGAAAAGCATCCGATTGTCCCTCTCTCTCTTTTTCTTTCATCCCCCTCTCGGCAAGTCTTCAGATGCGTCCAAGTCACGAACAAAAGAGAGACACTTTCTAGCTTGTTTCCGTCCCGGTTTCTGCCCTGGGGATCCAAGGGGCCTTTCCCCTCCTTCTGAATAGTACGCGAGAAGGGCTCAGAGAGCGGTGAAGGGAGAGACTGTTGAGACAATGGATCAAAGAAGGGAAGAAGAAGAGTAGAAGGGCGCATGCGAAGCCTACCGAAGGAGGGAAGGAAACAAACAGTAGCCTACTTCACAGAGACCCCCACAGTTGCATTCTCCGATATCAAGATCTCGTTCTCCTAGCTTTGGACCTCCCTCTAAATGGGAGGATTGCGCAAGATGGATGTCCCTCCGTATCAAGATGATGCATAATTCGAGTGCTAGTACACTGCTCTGGACTCTCGAAATCTGTCATCAGTCTCATACTACTCCCAGGGGCATGCAAATTTAGTACGCAACTCGTGTCGTCCACTTCGTCTAGCTACAAGTCTTAGTTAGAGTCCACTCGCAAACAAAATCCTCTCCGGACTCAGGGGCTACTCGGGCTAACCAAATTGCGGCCCTGGTTTGCGCACCAGCGATTTCCTAGGGCTGCATCGGCATTTCCCCTTGTTGTTCGGAATGTCATAGAGATGAGATATAACGTGTAATGTGGAGAGTCGTTTGTGTAGTAGATTGGTAATTTCTGCATCAGTTAGCTAATCCCTCTCCTTCATCTTGATAGGCAGAGCCACCTAATCTCCCTCCTCTCGCAAGATTCATTCACTTTCTCCCCCACTGTTTTTGCCGGATCAGTATCAAAAGTCGATCTGTGTTTGCGATGAGAGAAACCGATGATGATGAAGAAGAGAGTACCACTTTTTCCGGAGAGAACTGAACTCAAGAAAGTCAAGAGAAGAGGAGAGATTACTGAGAAACCCTCTTGCGCACAATGGAAACTATGAGAGATCGCAAAGTAGAGATATCATAAGACAGGAAGAAAGATATCATAAGACAGATATCATAAGGTTGAGGCTGCGTCATGAGATGAATAAGTAATGTCAGTGATATCATAGGAATAGGGTACGGAAAACAACTCGGAAAACAGTTGCGTCAAGCTCCTCATCTTGAAGATGATTCTTGCTTTCGAAATGCTGAAACGTACCTCGTCGGATGTACTTTCCCGTGGCAAGTAGAGGCAGGAGAGCGATCAACACGAGTGGTCGCATCTCGTAGCTGATTCGCAGCCAATTACAACACCTGCAGCCGTGTTTTTTTAATAGGAAGTGCGAAAGGTCACGAATTCAGTGCGGTAACATCATGAATCGAAGAAGAAGAGACATTTTCAGAGATCAAAGGAAATAGGTATTCCACAACATGGATTGGGCTGCAGCTGCAGCAGCAAACTCTCTGCTGCACAGCAGAGAGTGAGATGGCAACAGGAAAGATCGCGGGGAGGGAGGAAGAAGAGGGGAAGAGGGCGGTTCTCTCTCTCTCTCCCTCTCTCGAAGAGACCGAGGGGCGGAGCGAAGCATACAAAAGGGCGCGAGAGAGTGTGGGAAACGGAGAGAGCGAGAGTGGGGAAGGGCAGAGTTTGCGTGTGGATTGTTCAGCTGCCGTGGTCGTTGAGAGAGTCAAGACTCTCCTCGATTCCCATGGTCTCTCGCCTTTTCTGATTGACCAGAAAGCATTTCGAAATGCGAGAATGAGTGCGAGAATCATATCCAGGAGTCAATGGAGCATACACAAATGGTAGATTCTCGAAAGATACGAAGTTATCCCTACTACTACAATTATTTGGCATTGGGCGATGAATACGGATCGATTTAGAGTAATAAGAAGAAAAATTGTAGCGAGAACTAGGTTGCAGACAGAAGAAGTTAGAGAAACTCTGCTGGTAGAAAATAAGGCTTCGAAGGATTGAATCCAGGCCAGATTCCTAAAGAAGTACCGAAAAATTGAATGAAGGCCCTCGTTTGTTTCGCAAAGTGCGTTGGCGAAGGAAAGGAAGGGTCTATTAAAAAGGAATTTGAGCCGAAGCAATCCCTGGAGACCGCCCAGGCAGAAAATGAGCTCTTTTCTGTGGAACACGAGGAACCTCGAGAAGAGAGCTTCTCGTTTCGGGAGCAAAGACTAGGAATGAGACTTCTAGAACATGAATTTGAAAGAGACACTGAAAAAGCCGTTCAAAAACGCCACGAATTCGAAATAACCACGCGTGAATAGATAGTTGATTGTAGAACGATCCAAAATAGCGTTTTCTGCAAGTTTTCGCGACAAAATGGAGCAGAATGGAGTTTTACGAAAGAGAGAAGAAGAGAGCAACCAAACAGTCGGCGTGCGAAATCGAGAAGACGAAGAAGAGTTGAATGAGTGAGAGGATATCGGCGTGAATCGTTGAGATAACTGGCTACAGACGGAAGAGATGATACATGTCTGGTTTAGTGAATAAATCAAAGAGCAAATCTGCAGAAAAATCAAAGGATTCGCAATAGAGAACATGGCATTTGCGATACATGTCAGGTTTATTTAATCGTTCGTTTGATTTTTTCTGGGGGGAAATCAGAGAGCAGGATACTGGCACATTGCTGGTTAAGTAATTAGCTAAAAACAATGAACAATCTTAGGAGAGGCAATATTGGTTGAATTTGACGAAAATCAGAGAAGAATGGAGAGCGTTGATTCGATTTCACAGCTCTAATCCGGAGATTGACCCTCAGGAGAGGCAGATTTCGAAAAACCATTGACCCTCCTCCCTCTATCCCCGGAGAACCGTCGGGAAAAGTGTCCTTCAATTTCCCCCGCTCTCCCTACCCATCTAATCACTGGGTTCGGAATGAGAGGAGACCGATCGTCTCACAGTCTTTCTTTTCTGTACCGATCAAGCAAAAAGGGTGAGGATTACGCGAATTTCGCAAATTCGCGTCTTCATTTAGAAAACGTATTAAAAAATCGTTTGCAGCTGTCAGTTGAGCGCGAAACACGTAATTCGCGAATTCTGAATCAGCGCTCATCCAATCAAGAAACATCGATCATTGCCAATTTCAAGCCGAATCAAAGAAGTAGTAATACTATTAGTTCAGCTTTTAGCACCTGAATCAGCAGATTCAGTTCCATTCCTACTGCCGATTCTCGATCCTTGTGTCATCCGTACAACGAATGTCATTCGATCCTCTGACTACTAACTAGGTAAACGGTAGAGAGAGAGAGAGAGAGAGAGGGAAGGGCTATTCTTTGACTAGGATGCTTCGCACCTGGCGAACGGTACAAATACACTAAGGACAGAGGAAGAGAGGGAGGAAGGGAAGTGTGTGATCATATTTCATGAGAGAGAAGAGAACGGCCACGTTAAGTGGGACTGCTCTAGGGGACGGTGCGCATTCGAATATTGGGGGAAGCAACAACATGCAACTAACATACTGACAAGGAATGATAGTCAAACAGTCACGATATAGGAACGAATGGAGGGGTAGTGTCAGTTGCGTGATAGTAGAGACTGGGTCAGGTCAACTTGATAAGACCTCATACATACGCGACTAGAGGAGGTAGAGAGGAGCTGAGACGACTCGAGGGGAGGGGAGGGAGAATATGATGGAAGTGTGATTGACCGTTGTCACAATTCACTCTGAATTCGCGCAATCTCTCAGTGGTCAGAAGAGAGGAGAGAGAGAGTTGTCACTCAACACACACTCGTAATGAGTTTCGGATCACTCGGCGGAACGGATATTTGCAAGGGGGAGAAGCGAGGTGGAATGACCGAATGATGAGGGGAGGAGAGGGGAGAGGGGAGAGGGAGGATACAAGGCCGAAACTGTCACTCATTCGCACCATGTAATCTCACATACAAATGCCCCGATCGCGAAAGGAGGCGGAGAGAGAGAGGGAGAAGGGTCCCGAAGGGCGAGAAATGTGGAACGAGTCTGATATGTCAGAGCGAGAGCGACAAAAACGCTTCCAAATTTATGGCCAAACATCGGACTTTATTTGTTGATTGACGGCATATGGTGGGACATATTGAGAAGCGCGCGAAAAAGAATATCATGCTAATTGTGTGGAGGGGGATTAGTGGAGAGAGACAGGGCGCCTTTGTTCCTATGGAAGCCGCAAAAGAGAAGGGAGAAGAGAGGGGGAGGAATCTGAGCTGGCAGCTGATACCTTGGAGGGATAGAGACAGAAAAAGAGAGGCCAACTTGAGTTTGCTGGTCTCCGAAAGGTTTCAGAGATAGGAAAGGTCATTCTTTGCAGAACAGATCACTCATGTCGGAAAGTTGTTCGATAACAGATCCAAGGTATAATGTGGGAAAGAGAGGACTCAGTTGCATTGAACTAACAATGATCGTGCAAAAGCCGTAGCCCACCCCAGCTCTTCTCGAAATCCAATTGCAGTCTCAACTCGAGTACATTTGGAAGAGGAAAGGACTAAGAAGTAGGCGCTAATTGGTGTGGGAGGAGGATTGGCAGAGCCCCAGAAAGGGAGAGAGGAGAGCGAGGGGAGGATCATTCAGTAACGGGATAAGTCAGTAGGGGAAAGTGCTTGGAATCGGCCATGCGTGAAGCCTCTCCTTGGAATGAGAATTGTTGCGGGACATCATATTGAAAATGCCTGAAAGGGGAGCTTCGGCCCTCCATCCATTGTTATTCGAGTGCGTGAGAGGATTGCGTGTGTCCGTGAAAATGTTGCGAACTATTAGCTCGTTTTATGGCCCCAGGCGGATCAAATAACAACTTCCATGGAATGAACTGGCGGTTGTTTCGCTTCTCTCCGAGCACAGGAGGTCATCAGCTGAGATGAAAAAAGAAAAGTTGATCTTCGATCTTTCCGTCTTCAAAGTGTGCATTGCTGAGAGAATATGACGGTTGTTGAAAGAAAGGTTCCGTTTCCCTTCTCTTCCTGAATACAAATGCTATTATTGCGAAATTCGAAGATGGATTTCATGAAATGGTAGTAAATGAGTGATGTATCTCCTCCTTCTCTTTTTTACAGTCTCCCATGTCATTCCCGCAAGTTCTCTCGCTTCTCTGATCAGAGAGAGATCGCACTGATCAGATTCTTCTATTTCAACCCAATCTCTTGTTCAATAGCAAAGACCAATAATTTGTGAGGTCATCAGTGAAAAGGGAGGGAGAAATCAGTAGCAGATGGTGCTGGTTGAATCATATCCTCTCTTGCGAAACTAGCATCCCGTTCTATCTTTTTCTTTTTATGATCAAACCTCCAAAATTCTTGAGGAGTAATCGAGAACAGTTAAAGATTTAAAAAAAAATGGAATGGATCACTACTGTACGTATTAAGAACTGATCCTGAGTAGGAAGCACCATTTCACCGGTTGAGAGGTGCAGTGGGGCTAAATTTCGATGCTTCATCTTTTCCTTGTTGTTCGTCTCTCTCGATCAGGATCCAATGAATCTGTGGGAATGTGTCTAGATTGTAAGTGATGCAGAACGAATTGATAAGCTCAAGATTCATCTGTACGAGCGCACTCAAATACATTGAAGAGCGAGAATGAGATTTTACGATAATATTACGACATCGGATGTCAGGAATCTGGGAAACGAAATGGAGATTGAGCACGATGCATCATCGAGTGGAAATCGTCACTGGTTGGCGACGCTCAAGCAGCGGATCTAAAAAATTGGTCTTGATGTTTGATCTTTGAACTCTATTTTCCCGAAAGAAAATCCAAAATTTGGGCACATTTTGCGTCCGAATATGGGTGAATGAGTATACGGTACCTGAATACAGAATGCTTTAAAGGTTAGTTCATGGTGTTTGATCTACTGCCCTAAATCAATGGGATTCCATAGTGATCTTTTATCTTTGGTTTCTACCTGGGTAATCTGTCGGCTCTCGGCACTCCTTCGAGTCTTCCAGTCACGGGGTCGACGATTAGGCGAGTGTACGCCGTGTTGATCACGAACTTCTCCTCACCATCTGGAAATATTTGAAATATTATGAAATCGATCGTTGTTCTTTGATCTTTGACCTTTAGCCGCTCAACACCTAAGGAAGCTGTCGAAAATATTATGAAAACACCTATATGATTCCCTCCCGTTCTCCATTAGTCCAGAACTTGAGAGAAAACGACTTGATCAAAATTTCCCAGATGATTCACACTATCCGAGATGGAAAGATCATATGCCTCTCTCGATTTACCGTGCTCTCTCATCAAGAAGTCCCTTCCCCCATATTGATTGATTGATTTTTGCAAATTTCGAATGTTCCTCTATTGTATTCTGCGAATGACAATTTGGTCTTCTCGACGAGCGCTTTATCATCTTTTGCCGCTATATAAGAGATTCCAATCGCTTCTATTTTATCTATTCCGTTCAATGTGCTAGTGTTTCTTCTTCCCTCGGCCGATAAAGCTTCCCTCTTCAACTATTGGCACGACAAGCCAATACAGAGTAAGTGCTGATCAATAATGAACTCACGCTGGAAGAGGAACTTGTGGAAGAAGGTGCCAGAGTATTCGTTGAGCACTGATCTCACACGGGACTTCAAATTTTCGAAGTCGAAGTCAAGACGGTAGTTTGCTCGAATGAGTATCTTGATTTGGTGGACGGTCAGCCTGAAAGACTTAGATCAATATCATTGGAGAAATCAGAGATTTTGGGCTTGACATCACTAAAAATGCTTAAATCTGTACGAAATTGGAAGGAATACTGTATAATAATCAATCAATAAACTGACGCGACGGGATTGAGCTCTCTCAAGACCATGAAGATCACTCTCGCTAGCTTCAGATCGATCCGAGGGTCGGCCATCGATGAAGAGATGAGAAGGAGAGGAGAAGGGAAAAGGAAGAGGAGATAGGGAGGAGGGAGGAGGAAGAGATAGTTTACAAGTTGTCAGGGACTGTTGGTGACTAATGTGTTGAATCATTGGATATGGGAGGCTCAGTTTCTCTATAGTCCATTGTTCGGACTACTCGTCCACCTTAGTATCAAGCAAAAACTGTTGAGCATAAATTGAAGGAGAAACAGTAGCTTGTATAATGTCCTTGATCGTCTATCATCCACCATACAAAGGGCAGTAAATCCTGAGCCACGTCGCCTTATAGGGGAGAGGAATGCTATCGAATCGCAACAATAGTTTATTTTAAATGGTCTGAGAGATTAATCTCGTAATTGCCGAGTAGGCTCAAGTTTTTTTTATACGGTAAGCGGAAGCCCGGGTTCGATCCCCAGTCCATGCCATTCTGCCTTGCAAAGACCAGTGTGTCAGAAAGAATATTTATGCGATGATAGTTGAGAAATGACAGAGAGACGTATGAACAAAATCGATGGAATAATTGATTGAGAAGGTGGAAGTTCAATACAATTCCAATTCGATTGGGTGAGGTTCACGAAAGTTTCATGGAAAGGCAGTGAACAAAACACTTTGAAGGACTCTAAATGAGGTGTGAATACGGAAAACAATATAATTATAACATATAATCCATTCTATTTGTTCATTTCATACTAGAATAGTGATGTTAGTTATCGTGAAGGCTACAGTAGGTCACAAAGTACCTGACGCTTTTCGGGAAAGATCAAAGATCAATTCGCAATAGATGGGGAAGATTGATGGAAACGGTAAGTCGGTGGGTAAGATAAGTAGTATCACACGGGGATGTACAACTCGAACGAATTGACGATTGAAGAAGGAAAATATTGGCAAGTCGCGAACGTGAAAAGCAAGATTGCGCTTTCTCTCAAGTTAGAGGAATTTTGCAAATTTACGGACAATGAAAAATACAAAGACCTACTCGATTTGTGACGCAGTCTAAAGCGACGGTCACTTATTTGCAACGAAAGACAGTTGAGTACTCAGATTGACTAGATCGATTTGATAGACTAGCAATAATCTCGAGATTACACAATATTGACCCGGTACAGACACAAAAAACGGTTGCATAGGCGTTAATCTCTAGACGATTTATGACACTGTCGTATGGGTAGGACGTCAGACACATTGATAAGCAGGGAGAGTGGACCCGACTAGGGTCCGACCGCTCTCGGGGCGGTCATTGGCACGGAATGAGCATTCACGGTATCAGGTGGGACGAAAATCGGGGAAAAGGGGGTTAGACATCATGCATTTTGCCTTCTTTGTTGTCGCAGTAGTTACTCCAGAGGGCTTTAGCCAGTTCGTAGCACGGAAGTTCTCCGGCGTGCGTTGCCACCATGCGAAGCAGGAAGACTCCGTCCTGGAAAGATTAATTTTTATTGGATGACGTCATCAAATGAAGTGAAACGCCATAAAATTGTCAAAGAACCCATCCTATCAAAGAACCCAACAGTATCTCAGAATTACAGACAACACAGTATCTAACAGAACGCTACAGTATCTTAAAGTATCACTACAGTAATCTGTCTGAGTATTGGCTCTTACCTGTCGCAAGAACTGGAATACGAATCGTCTCAACGACTGGGAGTCGACCATCTTGTATCCCTCGATTCCGGTCAAGTACTTGCCGACGAAGTTGAGTTGTCTGTAATTATTATTCATTGATATCAATTGATTAAGAATTCATTCATTGACGATCATCAAGCACTAAAAATCATAAAACTGCAGTAATATCCGATATTATTAGGACTGGAGAAGCTAGACACCCATGGTCCATGGGTGCAACCAGTAATGGAAATCACCTGCTCGGGACAACAGAGATGTAGATCCAGTAGAAGAGGGAGCACACGGTGGCTCCCGCCAGGAGGAAGTACCAGAACCTGAAGAATTTGCTGTTATTTTCTTGTAAGAAGATTTTATTGACATTTATGCTGTGCAATTGAGTAATCGGCAGAAAACAAGTATTCAAGTGTAATGCTTCACAAGAATTGTAATCAATTAAAGTTCTGACCATAGGAAGAGGAAGATCTTCTCATTGAACATGTTGATCATCAATACGCATTGGACCGTGTGACGGTGCACGTTGCCGAGTACCTGATTTCATTTATTGACTCGGTTTTAGCAAGTTTCTTCAGTGACGAACCTCAAATATTCAGTTGTTTTCTAAGCAAATTCATTTCCTTTCTCTCGAGATCCTTTTTTCAGTGCCCTCACTCGTGTTTTCTAGTATTCACGTAGACATTACTACAATAGATTCAGAATTCGACCGAACAATGCGTTGGTTTCCACCCCGGTTCTCACGTCAATAATCCATTATTCATTCATTTTCTCCTTTCCCTGCTTCCTCCAATCTCTCTCTCTCCAAACTTTCCCTCTTGTCACAGCATATCCGCATGCATATAAATCAGAGTTTCCCTCGCTTCCCCTTCTCTTTCTCTCGGCCCCAACTTGGAGCATAAAGGGCGGAAATCCCCAAACTTCTTGCTCTTTTCTACTAGCAAGAGCAGCTCGAGGAAACTTGCCGAAAGGGCAGCGATTATGGAAAGTTAATTATGGAGATGTAGATCATACCTTCACTTCGAAGTCACAGAGAGTCACTCGCGGGAAGTGGCCCGACTCCTCCCATTCCCGACCGTTCATCAGGTCGTTAAGTACCTGAATGAGGAGATAGTTGATCGATGATCAAAGATCGATTAGTCTCTCATCAGTTCGCACTCTCTTCACTGATCAGCGAGCCAAGAAATATGCGTAATGAGAAGAGTAGTGTCTCCTTTTGCAACACAATTTGAGGATATCGAAATCCATAGAGGCGAAAGGGCAAAGCGAAAATGGGAGAGAAATGCAAATATTGAAAATTTTGAGAGAAAACACCTACCTGTAGTCCGTACCACCGACTCCGATTGCCGAGGAAGGTGTTGAGCAGGAAGATCTGGCCGACGATGTTGACGGTGTAGAGAATCTGAATGGATTTAATATATTTTTCGCCTTAGTTCTCTATTTTGGCCATTTTCCCTCTATTTTATTACCGAGTACGAGATGTTGTATGAAGAAGTCATGGACTCAGACTCTCGCACGTAGTTGAACTCGTGATGCAAAATCGCGAGAAATTTAGACGTTTTTACATCGAATCGATGAGTGGAAGAATAATTTTTTATTTGGTTTTGGATTATTTATATACCTTGACTGATATGTACAGGAACGTAACGGCAGCTCCCGATGACCGCGTGCAGATGATGAAATTGAGCACTTTCATCTTGCTCCCACTCATCTGAAAGAGACAATCCGGATATTCTTGTTTAGAGACCCTTTTTGTTCAGTAATATGGTCTAATTTAGCCTAGTTTTCGTTCACAAGATCGAAGCCGGTTAAATTGCGTTGAATGCCACCTCAAATTCACGAAAATAACGTCGATGTCCTCAGTTCCACTCTTCCCCCGCTTTTCCCTTCCTGCCCATTCCCCTCTTCGCGTGTCACAAAAACTAATTCATTCCAGCATCTAATTTAGCCTCCTCGAGGTGACTTGAGGGGTATTTCGAGGAGAAGACGAGAAGGGAAGCTAATAAGGAATAATTGCTGTCATATCGAAGATTGTTCTTGGCTTCGTGACAATTTTACGACTCTTAGTGCAGCCAGCAATTAGGCTAATTCTTCTCCCAGATTTAGATATGAAATTGTTGCTGCCCGCAAGCAGAGATAATTGCTAGCTATATATATTTCGAAACTATGGTTGGGATACGGTAGTCGATCGCAAACTGACCACTTGGTGCTTAACGTGGAGAGCCTCTTCCACATTCGTAGCTATCGTTTGCAGCGCTTTGTTTCGAGCATCGAGATCGAGAAGTCGAGAATCGCAAGCCATTTGCACCAGAGATTGCACGTGAATTCCTGAAATTATTTCACTCTTCTTCCATCTCCCGTACAAACTGTTGAGTCACTTCGCACTATATACTCAGTTACTGTTACCTGGTCGATTTAGATTTTGTGAACAGTTTTTGCAGGTTATGAAGGCCCCTCCCTACAACTGCAACTACTTTCCCAGTATTCTCCTTACGTCTCTCGAGTGATGAGTATTTCTTAACTTCCATTCGTTATTTTTACTCCAATTTTATTGTACTTTCTGTAAAGAGTATTACGAAGCCCCTCCCTACTATTGCAACTCCCAGTATTCTTACTTCTCTCTAGTGATTTTACAATCATGTTTTTCTCTTCATTTTACAATCATATTCTTGTAGTTTTTTCATAGAGTATCACGAAGCCCCTCCCTACTACTGCAACTCCCAGTATTCTTACTTCTCTCGAGTGATGAGCACTTCCTCCTCACTCTCACATGCTCATCAATCTTCATCGCATTCCCTATTCGGACAGACGTTCAATCCACTACTACTACCGACGAAGAGAGTTGCTCTGACTCTCTCCATTCTGCATGCTCTCTCGCCTACTCTGAGTCAAATACATCAAGGAAACCACGCGGAATCAATCTTCTCGCGCCAGTGCGCATGATAATGAAGGTGTTTGTTTCAGCCTCAGCCCCCATATTCCACTTCTACTAGCGAGAAGGCCCATTGTATTGTGAAAGTTAGGCAAAATAGCAAAATGCACATCCCTTTGTGTGCATTCATGCACAGAAAACGCATTTTCTAGAGATTTCCCGGAAAGAAAGCCATGAAATCTCCTGCCGAATCCAATTATGCCTCGTCCCCCTCTGCCTTCTAAGTGAACTACACACGGCAATCACTCCCGTCGATCTCCCTTTTCCTCCCTTTTCTTTGTGTTTGTTTTCCATTCCTTCTCGCTTGCCGCTGAAGCAGGAGGTGATGACTCTCTCGCTTCCCCCTTAACTCTCTCCTGGTCAGACAGAGGTGAGAGATCATGAGAAAGCGAGAGAGTCTGGTCGAGTGACGGGGCGGGATGGAAGGGAGTGCGATCATCCATCTTGCGGAGTAGTAGAAAGCGACAACAATGCGAACGTAAGTCAGACAGAGAGAGGCCTGTCACAATTTGAGGGCCGATCTTTGCCTGGGCACAACTAATGAAAGGAAGATTTATGAGTGTGTTATTGTAATCGTCTGATGACGTACGTTGGGTGCAATCGTGGTCTCTAACAGACCACCAAGCGAAGTCCCTAAAGACCTAATGACCAGTTCAAATTCGGTTGAAGTTAGTGATTTTGCTATCAAACCATCAGGACGTATCAAATGGTCAATTTTGACCTGTTTCAAGGCTGTACGCAATCCAAAATTGTTAAAAGTTATGCTCAAAAGTTCTCACCCGACTGCCAACTCAGTAACCTCCACACGATCGTTGGCACGTAGAAGAGGAGTGCCTCGAGGGCGAGCACGAAGGGAACCCATTGGTAGTATCTGAGAAAAGAGGAATTGATGGTCGAACAAGATCAGTATCTGATCAGTATTGGTAGTAGATGAGAGAATAGAGACTAATTGAGTGGTTTGAGGTTTTTTGGGGTGGACACGTTAAGATTCGATGCAAATTTCCACTTTTCCAGAACAAATTTTGTAATAAATTGAGAAGTTCGCTTCGAATGATGAATGTGCAGGGATTAGAAACAATTCATGTGAACGTCTTGCAAATAAGGCTTACTTAGGATAGAATGAATCCGGAGATTCTCTAGTTCTCGATTTTTTAAATTATGATTTTTGTAAACTAATTACCCGATCTGTCGATGCTCCCTCTCGGCGTAGTTGTGAGGGATGTAGTCGTGCAGCGGGAGGAAGTACGTGTTCTGGAATTGAAGTTTCCCTTTTTAGTGATTGTAAAATTCGAAACTTCTTTACATTCCTTACGCAAAGGACCCTAGTGCAATTTTCATATCTTTCTGTAGAATTGGCTTAGAAAACTGGTGTAAAAGGGAGGACATCGTGATTCCTCAGACAGTACAATTTTCATACAAGTAACATGGCTAGCAGAGCATTCTAGTGCATTTTTATATTCTTTCGGAGATGTTGTTCTCGAAGTTGAAGTAAAAGGAAGAAAATTACGTACTTGCACCCAGCAGTAGTTCTCCGTGTACTGCTCCATCGGCTCTGTGAACGTGGCCGGCACCCAACACTGGATCGGCATCCCTGCGAGAGATCAGAGATCAACTTTCAGGAGATCAAAGATCACTCATAATTAGATTTTCCCTAATTTTAATTTTTTTATTTATTTTATATATTTATTCCAGAAACTCTAATAATTGTAGAGGCTCTGCAGGAGATCAAAGATCAACTTTCTTATTACTTGATTCTTTATGATTTCATGCCAATATGAGTCATGAATCTCCCTACATGGATCCTCTATCCCTCTGTTTCTCAATCCTTCCTCCGTCTCAAACAGCCTTAGTCGCTCCCTATGCTGATTGCATTCGTGCTTGAGGCAACGCACGCAGAGACAACGCCTGATCTCATTTGGACGCTGTCTCTCCTCAATCCGCACACTCTCTCGTCAGAATGACGAGAGAGCATGTGAAATGAAGAGAGCAAGGATGCGCAATGAACGGAAGAGAGTAATTGGAGAGAGGGGCTACATCTGCCAATGAGATTCGCTGCCCTAATAATGGATCGTTTGGCGACGTCATAATTCAGTCAAATTTGACATTCAGACCTCCAAAATGCAATAAATTTCGAAAATGAAAGAAAACTCACCCATATACTGCTTGGCCGAGACAAGGATGGCGAACACTGCAAATATTTATACTTTATTTTCGAAATTCTTTTTATTCTCTGACTTTGACCTTTTGCCCTTTTTTCATTATATTTTACGATATCATTCCGAGTCAGAAATGGAGGATATACATTCCCCTTTCTGCTCGATCGTTTCGCTCCGCTATCTTTCTATTCATTGCAACCCCCTCATAAGGTGGATTACGGCCCTCTTTCGACTGGCAGAGTGCAAGTAATAGTCATGAATTCGAGAGGAGAAGAGGGTTTCTCTTTTCTTCTCTGCTCTCCACATTCGGCACGCTCTTTCGTCGTTTCTCTCAAAATTCCATGTAAAGTATGCCCCCGCTCTCCCCTCTCTCTCATCTTAATTCTTTCTTGCCATGGCTATTGAGAAACTCCCGAGGGTCTCGTTTCAAAAGGAGAGAAGTAGTCTATTCATTCACAGAATAGGTGAATTGGCCAGACTTTCCAATTAGACTCGATCCCTATGATAAGAAGGCTACTTCTCGACAAGATCCATCACTCTTTTCACTCCTTTTCCGTTCCTCCCCAGGGAAAATCGTAGTTGAGAGAGGGAGGGAATGGTCCAGTAGGAACGACGAGTGAACACAAGTGGACAGATAGACTCAATTTCCTGCCGGGGAAAAGGGAGAGGAGTGGAGTAACGGCCACACCATTTCGAGTCGTTTAGAGGCGAAATGGCGAGGGGACTGTACAATACGGCACACCGGAATGGGCTAATGGTTCGTAATGAACCATATGAGGAAGAGTGCCGAAGTTAGAGTTCTCACTACTGTGATAGTCTCTTTCCCAACGATCATTCCACTCTCTATTTTCTAAAGGGGATGTCTTTTCGTATGGTTCGGCAGCTAGTTCCTCGTCCCTTTCTCTTTTCTCTTCACGTCAAGTGGAAGAAGGACAGCAAATGACGAGCGGCACTCGCACTTTTGACAGCGAGAAGTGACAAGTTGCGAGAAAAAGATCGATGAGATCCCCAATCTGCCTTTTGCAACTTTCTCAGCAGTTTTTACACCCAAAAGCAAGGAAATCGAGAAGTCCCCCGTATCTGAGTGAAGATTTCACCCATCCTCCAACCTCCACAATTATCCCACAGCCCCGCTCAACTTATTACCCCATCAAGATAGCGGATCGGCCGCGAGAAACCCGCTGCCCCACTCGATTTATTGCTCCAGAAGTGTCGAGGAGCGGAATTATTACTGCACGAAAAGGTGCGGAGGAGGTGTTTTCTGCCTTTTCGCTTCCCGTTTCCCCCCGTTTTTTCGAAGATTTTGTACTGCTTCCTTCCTTCCGTCGTTGTCGGACAAAAGAAGTAGTGAGGAGGGAAGAGAAAAGCATTCTTCACACTTGAAGACCCAGGAGACTGCCCATGCCTCCTTCTTCTAAGGCAGATTTGAGTGAGACATCGAAGAGAAGAATCAACCGAAAGAGAAGGGGAAGAAGAGACAAGACGACAGCTAAGGATGAGAGATGGAGAAGGAAGGATGGGGTACGGTCCCAACTAGGTGCAAGGAACTAATCCACTTCTCAGGGATCAGAATTGCTCAGATTTTGTCTTCATCTACCACATTACCAGTACACTTTCCCTCGCATCCTCGGCATTGTTTGGTCATTTCATCGTCCCTTTCCTCTTTTCCTCTTCTAGTAGAGTAGCTGCGAGAGGAGTGTTTGCTATTTGTGAGGAGAGGGATGGGCCCAATGAAATCCGAGGCGCTTGATGGGCAAGGGCTAGCGTACTATAACGTGCGTGGTGAGGATCTTCCTCATCCAATCAATACTACCGTAGACTACCGTATCCGCCTCGGCGCGTCAGTTCCCCGTTTTCCCCCTATTCGGCGCCTATTCCTTCGCGTTGTGTTCGTTCGACGCCGGCGTACCATATGCAATAATAGAGGCAGGAAGAATAGACTGAATGGGAGAGGAGATCGAATGCAAGCCAAAAGACGACAGGCAACAAAAGTGACGCATATTACGGTCCATCGATTGAATTATGGTTTATCCCTCCTCAAAATGAGTCATTTTGCTTAGAATACAGTCACTTTTGAGGTATTCTATGCATACTTTCTGTCAGTCATGACTGTCTTTCTTTCATCATCCCCCAGTTCTCTGTTCCTTCCAAGACTTCGCTCTAAACGGTCCATCAATAATGGATCGGCACGTAAAGCGGTCGAGGAGAGAGACAAAGGGGGCTCTCCGGAAAGGTGAGGGGAGCTATTGACGACGCAAAGTGTGAAGTGGGGGCTAGATGGATGGATGGAGAACTACTCTTTGCCTATTCGCTCGAATCGCACAGCCATTCACAAAACCCATGAAGCTATCGGTGAATGGGAATCGTTAACGACGCGCCGTTCATACGGCACGCTACCTGGTCATTTCGAACAGAAACGGCCAGACTCTCCCCATTTCGAACACATCTCGTACCAGAAAGAGATCAAGCCAAACTGAGAGAGAACAGGTGTAAAGGTGATTCCCATTAAACGAATGTATTCTCAACAACCGCACATCCACCGCACACCGAGGATGATTCTCTTGAAGTCTACGTCCCCTTACGAATCAAATATGGATCCCTCCATACCTGTGATAATCGCCGTAGTGTAGTAGTAGTTGAGCTTGTCGATGATGTCATCGTCCACGTGGAATTGGATGTTTTTCACGGCACTCGCGAAGTAGTAGAGCAGCATCATCCGTGCTCACGGGGGAAAGACACTGGCTCCTCTACGAGTATCTGCAAAACGGATCATTAGAAGGCTTTCTAAAACTCTAGAGTGATCATACTCCTCATAAATATCATCTGAATCATCAAGTCGATGCTGAACAGGGCCTAATGCACGTAGTTCATGACACATTCGTTAAGATCATCTAAAGCGTCAGCTCACCTGGAGAGAAGGAGTAGGCGGAAGAAGGAAGAGAAGGAAGGGAACGCACTCACGCGTCGAATCTGCAGAAGGAGGAATGAGTTAGTCGGTGATGAGTGTGACGAAAGAAGGAAAGAAAGGTGAGAGGAGAAAGAGAATAGAAGGATGGAGAGGAGTAGTTCAATGATGCTGGTGATCAGTGTTTCAATGAAAAGATAGGTAGAGGGTCAACTGATATTTGGAGCGGAATCAATGTATGAGAGGAGGTGATGAGTGTGACGAAAGATGAGAAGGTCAATGAAGCCACAGCTGATCAGAGGAATCAATGCAATGATGATAAGTGATGGTCAAAGACCAAAGATCAAAGATCAAATGCGCAAACCTGCTGAGGCGCGTGAGTTCTTCTACAAGCTCCGTCGTCGTAACCTCATTAGGGCGCGCTTCGACGTTTCTGGAGTGGATAATGTACATTTATCGAAGAAGATACGAAGAAGAACAGTAACAGTGACAAATAAGAGCGAAAACAGGCGAAAAACGAAAGTTCCTGGGATTTTCAGAGGATTTCATCCCAGCTCAGGACACAACCACGCGACATCATCGAATAGAGAGAAAGAATAGAGAAGAATGGAGGACAAGCCAGCACAAGTTAATTATCGTGTCTCTCCACCCCCTTTTGCCTCCGCCTTCAGGACCTTTCTGTGGTTAGAGCAAGCGAGCGAGCACGGGAAACGCAGAGAGTCAGACGAATTCTCCCTCAACTACCTCCTAAATTTGGACCACCTCTTTCCCTCTCTGCTCTAACTCCCTCCCTTTCTTCTACGGCTTCTTCCCAAATCATGGACCACCACCAGCAGTCTCTCAATTATACGCGTTCTTTTGCCAGTTAGGGAAGAGAGTGACTGGGGAAGAGGGAAGATTGGCCCCAATGAGCAAATCAAAATAATGCTCGCAATGAGTGGAAGCCAGGAAGGGAAAGCAATGGGGAACACCGAAAGGGAAGTCGAGGGAATGAAGTGGGTCGGATGCTTTTGACAGGGCTATAGTACAGGACAGAACGTGCCAGAACAAAAGTACTGAATATCAGGGACCAAAGATCATGTCCACAGTAAATGGCATCTTTGACCACCTGTCATATATACCGAACAAGGAATGAAGTAGAGATAGAAGCACAGCTTTCATCACTACTCCTCCCTCCTTCTCCTCTTCTTCTTCTCTCTCTCCTCCTCTCCCTTCCGCTTTCCCCCCTCGCGAACAATGGCAACAACTGACGGGATCGCACTTCATTTTAATCTCTCTCTCTCTTTTTCCTCTTCTTCTCAGAGAGAAGAAAGAAGAATGAGATCAGCGGATTACATGAAAATGACGATTTCCTCGAATTCTCGCCGAACTAATCAGCAGAATAACATCCGCGAGCTCCAAAGTGCTATTGTCCGGAATACGAGCGGCTCCACAATATTATTTTGCCCAGAAAACGTCATGAATCGGCATAGGTTTTACCATGAATCGGACTGTATTCAGAGAGAAGAGAGAGAACCAGATGATTGAACGTCATTAACGGCTATTCAGGGGAGTCCGAAAGGGAATCGAGGTAGTAAACTCGTGCATTCATGAACGGGAATATCTAAGAATTCAGGCTGAGTCTCACAGTATGGAGCTGCTGTTGAAAAAGTTTGAAAAATATCAATTAGACAACCCATTAGTGAGAAATGGTGGGAACTTGGTCAGCGCACTTTCGGCCGCGTTATGATGAGACACATGCCTCTCGAAAAATAGAAGAGACGAGCAAGGGAGGGCCAGTGAAGCAGAAATGAGGAGTATGATAGATGGAGAGGAGGAGGAGGGAAGAGACTTCTTCCTAGTAGAGAAAAGACACCAAGGGGATGACGAAGTACATGAAGTTGCGAGTCGCGAATCTAACGGGCGAGAGAGCATTGGAAAGTAAGAGAGTGAGAGGATTCCCTGCCTTGTCTTGAAGGAAGCGAGTAATCCTCACTCTTCGAGGAATCCACAACGCAAATTATATGAGCAATTGTGAGGATGGGAATAGAGAGGTATTGGATGAAACAATCGCCAAGTCTTCCCTAATTGCAGCGAAATAATAGGATTGCAAGAAGGAATCGATGCACGGCTTCCAAGAACACTGAGCATCCCATCGTTTCTCGGGAGAGTTTCTCGGCTCATCTCTCTCTCGCGTATGTATAATAGTCATCTGGGGAGTGTAAGCGAACTTCTCCTCCTCTCGCTTTTTGATCCCTTTTCCTGTCTCGACGAAGTGAATCTCCGTTTTCAGAGTCTCTCACGAGGGTCGAGGGGTCAGAATGCGTAACATTGCGAAGTAGATCAAAATGAGTCATTCTCTGCTCAATTCTTTGAGAAAAGCGATCGAACCGGAAGATACAACTCCTTATTATTCCCGTTTGCCCCTCGCAGACCACACAGTCAATGTCATCGGCGTCGAACAAAGTGGGCCCAGACCCCATTCTTCCCCTGGGTAGTAAGCGAAAAAGGGAATCGATGTGGAATGAGACAGCATACAAGCAGACTTGGTCCGGGCATAATTGGGTCCAAATTCGATCCTTGTGTACCGAAAAGGAGCAAACAATGAGCTATACTTGAGTCAGGAGGTGATGACAAAGTAGCAAACTTTGAAATATAGATAGATCTGGGGATAGATAGATGCTAGACACTCATCCCAGGAATGATAGAGATACCGGATACGAATGATAGCAATAATCACTATAGTTCCGGTTGGGGGAGATAAGCTCGAGACCCTAGAAGCGCGCAACCTTCCCGATGCAATATGATAGCGTTGAATGACATGAGTGAGTGATGTGAAGAGAGAGAGGGAGAGATGAGAGGGAGGAGTAGGAGGGAAACAGATGATCGTTGATTGACCCCTGTCTTAGAGTGAAGATTTACGGTATCGCCTCTACCGTATCTCTATCATGCGTGAATGCCTCGACGAGATCGGAAAAAGCAGTCAAGAAGAAAGAAAGAAGAAAGTGAATTGGCGGCTTTCACGAAATTTTCGGGAGGAGAATAAGTGGAGAGGTGAAGATTGGGGAGGGGAATTTGAGAGGAGAAGAAGGAGGGAGAGAAAGGAGGAAGAATGGGATGTGATCAAGAAGCCATCTCTTTCTCACTCACTCTTTCTCTCTCTTGCATCACCTGTTCTCTCTCGGTCTCTGAGCTACGAGGAAAGAATGAAAGAACGGAGAGGACGAGATAATGAAGAAGTGAAATCTCCGAGAAGGAGATGAGATAGAAGGCCCGGTATTATCCTACCGTGCCTGGCTCGATAACCAAACCCCATTCTCTAACTGCAGATTGGAAAGACCTTATCTCGAGGTGAAACAAGGCGGAAGCAAGAGTTGCTCAATCAAAAGCATGACGACATTTGCATGTGAAATGTGGGGGTCTGCTAGGGGTGAGAATGGAAGGGAGGCTGGGGGTCGAAGGGGAGAGAGAGAGTGGGAGGAGGAGGAGGGAGAAGACTTGACAAACGAGGCCGGCCCGCGCAGCACAACTCTCGACGGAAGAAGAAAAGGAGGAGAAGAGGAAAGAAAAGGATGGAGAAAATGTTGGAGACATACACACACACAAGAGACGTCCTTATCGAAGAGTAGTGAGAGAAAGAAGAGAGAAGTGAATATTAGACCTGTTTTATCTATCCTAACCTAGGTCCGAGAGCTCCATCACCATTCCGAATGATCGTACTAATCATTCGAAACTGAGCTTGCGCTGTTTCTCCTTGTGTGATGAGATGCAATGTTACTTCTAATTCGAGCATCTAAGCAACATCTGCTCAGATGTTCCATTCCAAACCTGCGAATAATTGAGGAAGACCATTCTTCCTCATCCCTTCCAAATAAGACCGTAACGTTCTCACGCGCGCTCTCATTTCCTCTGCTAAGACCGCACAATAGCAATGACGTTGGGTGTTGTGAGCGAGAGACAATGAAGGAATATATAAAAATTTTATGAGGAAATCTGCAGAAATCGAAATTTCGGAAGCTACGGAATTGGAAAACTATTAAAGATCAGTGCACACAAACACTGCAAGGCAAGGCTCGTGCACCTTCACTCTCATGCAATGCGAGATGGACTTGAGGAGAGGGAGAGGGGGAGCGGAGGTCCTCGCAGATCGGCTTTCAATGGAGAGTGAGAGACTCGAATCGCTTTACGAGATTAGGAGTGGAAATGGACGGAACTCTGCTCACTATTATATTGAAAACTGCAAAAGAAGCGAGCAAAAATCAGCTGGAGGCAGTGGGAGTCGAACCCACGACCTTCCGATTAGTAGGGGGGTGCGCTACCACTGAGCTATGATGCTGGCATGCTCACGAGCGAAATACCAAACAGCTGATCAGGAATCAGAGTCGTTCTGGAAGAAAGAAGCTACGTCGTTGGTCCTTTGTGCTCCCTCGGCCTTTGACACTCTAACACAATTTGGAAAGACGAGGAAAGGAAAGACGAAAGGAGTCGAGATGAGCGAAGGAGGAAGGAGGAGGAAAGGAGTGATGAAGGAACCGAGGGACAGGCTGTAGTAATGATCAAACTACTTCGAAATTATCTTAAAACCCGAAAAGAGAGCAGATCGCGGTGTGAGACCAAGCTTCCCTGCAAAGCCGAGTAAATGCCCTCATCTCAAGTGCGAGATTCGTCATCTCAAAATGAGCAGCGGGGCGCCAACCTCCCTTCCAACCTCCACTCTCTCCATTCAACCCTCTATCTCTTCGGTCAGAGAAGATTAGGGTACGTGCGAAGCAAAGAGGAGCCCAGGCCTCCCCGAGTAATTGTAAATGTTTCAATCTCAGACTCGAGGCCGCACGCTCCAACTCTCCCCGGGGGATTCCGGGGCCCGCAATTGAAAGGTCAGCAAAACCATTGGTCTCTTCATTTCCAATACGATCTCGCATCTCATAGACGAGCGTTAGGTGCATTGTAGTACAATGGGTTACGGGTTCTAATTAGGCGACTGACTGAGGATCAAAAGAGTAGAAGCTTGGGGTGGTGAGAGAGCAGGGGACATTGAGAGAGTCTGCGAGTACGGGATCAAATGAGTGCGGGGTTGCGATGCAGTACATTCGTTTCGACGAACCGGCGTGGCAATTGCATTCAGAGGCTGAAGAGGCATTCAGAGGCTGCATTCAGAGGCAATTGCATTCAGAGGCCTATTCCATCATCCCTTTCCCTGGTTAGACAAAGCGAGAGAGCAGGTGGAATGGAGAGACGGACAGCCTCGCTCATTTAGAGTTCGACACAGTTGAGTGAGTAGTAAGCCACGAAATTGAATCGAGAAGAAGCGGGACGAGTGATAGAAGGAGACAGGAGAGACAGGAGAGTCTGCCAGGGCAGAGAAAGTGAGAGAGCAGGGAGAATGCAGAGAAGTAGAGCAAAGGAGACAGGAAGGAAGTAGGAGAGATATTTGTAATCACCAGAGGAGAAGCATTCAAAATCAGCAGAGGGGAACAGGGTTAGACTTGTGCACTTCTGAGGGCATTTGTCTTCTCTTCTAAAGTCAAAGATCAAGAATTATGTGTGGAATGCTATATTATGCCTTACTTTGTGCCTCAGGACGACAATATGACAGGAAAAAATTCAGTCTAAAGAAGTTTGGATGTAAGTAAACACAGATCGAGTACGAATCGAGGGTGGATTGCATTCCGCAATACGAGAAAACGAGAGGTGACTGAACAGATGGTTGCAAGCGAAATGCGATATGACCAATGTTCTCACACACGGACAATCGGCAGACTTCGAAAACTATCGCAAAATGCAGATCGGAGCCACCGACGCGTCTCAAGAAAAGAGGAAGGGATAGGTGTCTGGAGGAAGGAAAGATGGAGTAAGATAGGAGAGAAGAGGCCCAGTCCACACAACAACTTTCGGCCGCGACTCGCAGCAGAGAAAGCGAGTGAGTTGAGGGAGGACGGAGGCCCTCCGCCTATCCATCTACTTCATTTCACTTCCCCCCCCCCTCGCCGCTCAGTCCAGGCATGTTGTTACAAAACTCGATTCACTCGTCGTGAGAGAGCGGGGAGAGGGATTATGGAAGAGTGACAAGGGAAAGGGGGAGGGAAGAATGGGCAGAGTAGTGGAGGAGAGAGAGACAGCAATGAAAGGTTCTCTTCCTGGAGATTTCGGCCCCATTTCTGGCTAAAATCACCGGCTTTCTCGCGAAAGTTGGGCCGAGAAAGACGAGATAAAGAGGGAGAAATTGGAGAAGGTGAGAGGAAAGAATAGAAGAAAGGAAGACGGGAGAAGAATGGAAAGGGCGAGTAGAAGTGACGAGGTTGCAACAACTGCTTCTGGATTCTCTTCATCTCACTCGCTCTCTCGGTCCGTCTATCTTCACAGAGTGTAAAAAAATTGAAGAGAAACAAGGCATTTCCTAGCCCAATGATCAACTCCAGAGACATCAACAACCACGAGCATCATCAGTGATCATTAGGGCTGATTATCATCAGTTTTCCCGCACATCGACGCAGTAAGAGAAGCAAAATATCATGAGATCGAATCCGAAAGTTGCTAAATTTCCAACACAACCACTTCAACAATGTCAATCGACTCGTCGACAACTGGCAAGGCCATAACAGGGACCTCTCCATTCAATATTCTCCATCGTTGGACAGACATATCGATAGAGTACGGTAACTGGGGAGAGCCCATTCCTCCCATAACAATACTCGGAACGGTTGGCGAGAAGAAGGCAACGGAGCGTTTTTTATTGAGAAGAGGAGGGAAAGGAGCTACAGATCGAGGGAAGGAGAAGGAGAAGACGAAGGAGACAAGGCAGTGGATACAGAAGACTCGCCTGTCACTCTCCATTCATATCATTCGCATACTCCCCTCCGTCCCTCTCGGCCCTCAGACATATCCAACGGTCTCGCAATACTGCACTCACACTAGATGGTCAGACGGATATCATCCCATAGAGCCCAGACGGCATTGAGAATGAGCTGAGGACCGTAATATGCGGATACTGTGACTACATTAGCGGCCTTGCTGTACAATCACAATGATGCCTAGATATGGGATTGTGCCTAGTTGGATAGATACGGTAGTAAGATTACTCTATCAGGATTATCTGATGAGAAGAAGAGGGAAAGAAACGAATTACAACATACGACTCCAATCTCTACTTTCCATGATCTCTATCAGTTGTCATGCAAAAGATACTTGAGAAGAAGAGGACGTGATTCAACAGTTGCCAACTGCTTGCCAATCAACCTGCACGCAATAAGGAACTGATATACACTCAGGAAGAGAAGGAGAGAGGGAGAGAAAGAGAGAAGTAAAAAATCAGCCCAATGAGAGAAATGACGAAACTAAAGCTCTGTCAAACTCGAGGAAAGTCAATTCATGAAAAGTTGCCAAGTCAATCAACTTGCACGCAATAAGGAACTGATCTGCACTCAGGAAGAGAAGGAGAGAGGGAGGGAGAGAGAAAGAGAGAGAGAGAGAGAGAGAGAGAGAGAGAGA
>LS519345.1:105859-119181 GCA_900490845.1 Pristionchus japonicus | reverse complement strand
ACTCTTGTCGCTTGCTGTTTCATTCAATTGTAGCCTTAACTATTCTCATTTCAAGTAATTACTCCTGACTGATGATGAGGGTAAACCTCGAAACGTCTCTCGATAAATAAGATCATCCTTCAACCCCGTTCACCATTCGGCCACACCAAGAAATCCCAATGTATTAACCATCCATGACGGGAATTACTGAGCTACCCCTGCTTATTGCGTTGTCACTTGCAAAGATTTACCAATATGAATACCGAAATCTCTAGAAATCCGAATTCAGAATCTGGGTCATGGACCTTCCCACAAGCAATTCGTCGACGGGCCTTACGGGAGTGGTCCAGTTTTATGATTTTCAGATACCCACGCCAGTGGGCTACAACGCACACCTAGGATACCCTTGCATCCCGTTTCAAATAGATCCGACTTTGCTCAAAAAACCAAAATCTGAGATCAGTTCGGTTCTGCGGAAAAGGGCAGCACTCAATCAAAAATGTCGTACAGGTGGCACTGGTCGTCTCTAACGTGAAGCACTTGAACATTTGAGTCTATCTCTTCAACTTTGTAGTTTATGATTTTTCAAAGATTTCACACATATTTCGTCTTTTCTTGTGCCGTCGTGGTGGAATCCCCGAACAAGGGGTACTATGTGCTATGTGAGCCCAAGGCCCTCCTAACGCTAGAGTATGGGATGGCTGGCCCCGTTCCGGGAGGAACGTGTCCGGGGGATTCTCGATTCTTACCGATCCTGTCTCTTAAGTGATCCTTTGCACGCCAATGGTGTCACCCCTACAATTTTATTTTTTCATGAGACGCGCGATATTTTCCATCTACAATAAATCGTTCTTTGATATTTTCCATCTATATCGTTCCATATGAATAGTTTCACATCAACATCCAAGTAATCCGAGAGGAGGATTTCGTTGAGCATCGACAAACCACTCCATTTCGATGAAGCTGACATGAAGCAAGCTCGATGAAGCTGCAGGGTATTGAAAAAGTGAGAGAATAGAGAAAAGGATCATGCGGAGGAATAATGAATAAGAGGTTTTGACCTTAAAAGAAGGGCGTAAGTGAGCAACAAAGTGATCGCAATCTCTAGAGAACCATCAATTGTGTTGGCTCAGAACTGTTTGAGAGTGAGCGATCGTAAAGAAGTGATGCCGGCGTCGGTAAATGTGAGGGAATATAATGCCAAAGGTATTACTCCTTACGAAATCGGAACGGTATCACATCGACACACATATTCACAAAAAACAAATAGCAAGTGTTAATTGCAAGTGTTAAAAACCTAGGGCATGACCAAAACAGAATTGAGTAGCCTACAGGCAGGATAAGGTTAATTAACGTGTGCGGGTAAACAACGGATGTGCAGGATCTGAACTGAGGATTCTCACTGTCACAGTGTCACAGTATCGATCTCATGCAGCCTTCCACTGTTTGTATTAATGCTGGAGATATGAATGAAAAGGTCATACATCGGATCCATCTATAGCTCAACAAACAATCTTTTTTCGTGAATGAACAAACATAGTTACTGAAAATTGAGCGTATAACATAACACCCGGTCCAACATACGCATACTGCCACATAGTTACCATTGGCGTAAAGAATATTGAACAAGAGGATAAAATGCACAATTATGAAAAGATAATGTCGAATTCGTCATCCACGCACATGATATCGATTATACGTTCTCTCAACCGTAAAAATAACGAGGAGTGTAGCGATGTGCATGTTCATTTTTAGTTAGCATTGAGATGTGACTGGAATGCGTGTATACTGCAGTAGCAAACGAATTCAGAGTGCGCTATTGATTTTTTTTGAGGAATTTTTGTGAAGCGATATTTCATTTTGATGTGCACTATTTAATGTTCCTACAAGCGTTTGGCGTACATTAAACCTATTGAAATAACCTTGTTCAATTGTTTTGCTTGCTACGGTCAAACATTGCTCAAATCGCTGAATATTAATGGCTAAACAAAGGTGATTATATCTCATGGGGGAGATATAAATTGCATTTTTTCTCGGTGTTTTCACACCTCCGTAATCGTGTTCTCTTCTCCATAAAAAAACGAAAGTCACTTCGAATTTCGTTGATATTGCTCGTTATCGTAAGATGCTCCCTATCGACGATCTAATTCACATTGCGACCCTATCTGTCATTGATTTGTCAGCTGTGCTTATCAATCTTTTCTACATTTCAATCATTTTGAAAAAGTAATGGCAACCCCTGAAATTGCGCTAGAAATAGTAGCAACTCAGAACGCCGAAAGCTCTAATCTCGTACTCGAAGATCTTATTCAATATTGCTTGTGTGGATGTATGCTCGTCAGTTTGCAATTTTATGAGCATTGCGAGGTGAGTATTTTGCACACATTTACATTTTATCTACTCGTTCAGCATTCTCTACGCCAATGGTAACTACGTGATAACATATTCTGGACCGTGTGTTCTGCTAAACGCTCAATGGTGCCACCTTTTTTTCGGTAACTGCGTTTGTTCTTTTATGGAAAAAAGGCTTATGTTGAGCTGCTCACGCTAATTTGGTTGGACAATCAACGCTTCTTCTTTTTCTCTCATTTGCTTATCGTCTTTGGGTGCTTAAAGTGACTACTTTTCACACTGGAAGAGAACGACGACGGTTTACTCTATTCCAATTAATCATCTTTTTATGTGGTCTTTTCAATACAGTAAGCACGATGGAAAAGCAGGTACAATATTTTTCCTATTCAGTTGGCCATTTTTATGGGAGGCACCTACGAAGTTCCCGAATTCTACGCGAACGTCTCATTGAGCGCACTCGATATGAGCGGTGGGCTGACCGCGAATTTCCTTCCCAGAGTATCCATCTTTTCCCTATTCGTCACCTACGGAATCTGCTTCTATGGAATAGTCTCCATTCGACGGAGATTGTTCTCGAAGATCGCAAGCCTGGTATGTCTCACATTTCGTGAATAGGCTATGCAACCCAAGGTGCATTTCAGCAGACAGTGGAACGAATCAACCATCAACTCATCTTTCGATCTCTCACCGCTCAAATGATGCTGCCTCTCGTCCACATTGGAGGCTCATCACTGTGGATGCTTGACTTAGCAGGAATCGTCCACTCACCTACTTTGCACAAGTCCATTACTGTAGTGAGTCTAATCTTAAATCATTATTCTATGAATACTGATGATCCATCCGTTGCATATCTTATACAAGAATTGCATTATAATTTCAGTTGAGCAGTCTTTTTGCACTATTTTCTCCGATTATCAACATGTACTACATACTACCCTACAGATGGTATGAATTCCAAAGATAGAAAACTGATTTCTTTTAAGTTACGTCAATTCTTTTCTTCCTGGATTCAATGGGGTCGCCACGGTTGAGACAATCGAGATTACGACGCAATCAGAAACAAAATTTTAAGTGAGTACAGTCAATGTCGCTATAAAGCAATACGTTGTGTAAAAACAAAGTATATTATTATTCACATTTCAAATAATTCAGATGTTTTGTTATGTTAAACCGATCTTCGAAGATGTACTTATTGTTGTTTAGCAACTGAATTATTAAAATCGAGTATCCCCGGACATGATCTAATCGATTCGAGATCCGTCAGCCTCTACTCTAACAGTAGGCAGATTTGAGCTCTAAAATACCCATAGAATTCAATCGAGTATTGACTGTTTTGCTGTGTTCCTTGTTAAAATAATTCGCTTCGCCTCAATAACAGTCCCGAGAACCACCTTCCTCAGGAAGGTGTTCATCCTGGCTTTGCGGTGCAAAGTGAACTCGCTCAATAGGAAAAATATTAATAAAAGTCCCACGATAAAAACCGAAATTCACTTTTCACTCTCAACAACAGGTTTCGATATTCTCCAAAGTTGAAACTCTTGCTTATTCTTGCGATAGAAAATGAGAGATCATTAAACACGCAATGCGCTACTTCCCACACCCTTGGTACTAAAATCACGTCATGCTCGAATCCAGCATCCACCTTTACTTTTTTATGATCAAATCTCCTTCCATAGATTTCATCACGCACTTTCATTCCACATTTCTCAATCAATTGCCCATTTGAATGATCCGTCGAGTCGACTCGAAATTCGTCGATTTTCATCCTCCGTTACTACACTATTCCCCAACGTGCCCTGAATTTTTTGAGATTGTTGCCGTGTTGCCTTTCTTTCTATTTCAGTCGCGCGCAAAAAGGCTGTTTTTGATTTTGCTGTGCTCAGCAGTTACAGTTCGAATGCAAAAGTTCGAAAAAGAATTTCCACGTGTACTCTACTTTGTGCGCTCTTTGCTTGACGCGCACGCGCAAAAGAGTCAATTAAGCTGATGAAATATTAATAAAAGTCCCACGATAAAACCGAAATTCACTTTTCACTCTCTGCAACAGATTTCGATATTTTCCAAAGTTGAAACTCTTGCTTATTCTTGCGAATCCTTCGAGAAGATATGTGGAGAACTCTGCGCTCCATCCATCTCAAGGTCTTAAGCGGCCTATAAAGAGCTTGACCGCTGTCACTCCCATGCGATCACTTTTCCTGAAAAGTGCGTGTGTTCATGGATCGTGGTTTCAAGTGTTTATAAGTGACGTTCCAACAACTCTTCTAATACACCACAAGCCCCTTCGCGATCCCCTCCTCATCCTTCTCCTCCTCTAATGCATAATTGTGAAGTCCCAAGAAAAATAAAAGCTCCTCGAGGGAATTGTGAGGTCCCATCAGAATTGTAAGGTCCCAAGAATTTTATCCTTCTTGGGACCTCACAATTCCTACGTGGGCCTATGAATAAGACGGACAAATCATAGATTCAATCAAGGCATTACGTTGACTTTTATAGAAAACAGATGAAGATCGTCTTAATCCTTCGAAAAGGATGAAAAGGAGAGTCAATTCTTGAACAAGGACTGGCGAGACCGGTCTCCCTCGAACAAGGATAGGAATAGTTCTCTACTCTCGTTTAGACGTCCAATCAAAGATTCCTGATTCCGTTACTGTGGGCTAGTCCCAACTAAGTTTCTTGGTCCAATCAACATTTTAATTTTTGATAATTTTTTTGAGAACCGTTAATTGAATTCATCAATTTTCGATGTGGGAATTGTGAGGTCCTAAGAAGATTCAAAGCCTCCCAGTGAGAATTGTAAGGTCCCAAGAAGGCTCAAATTCTTCGGACCTTACAATTCTGTTGTGGTCTCACAATTCTGATGGGACCTCACAATCCCGACAGAGCTAAAGTTCCAAGTTGATAGAGCAGAGATGATGATGATTGTGCCTGCATGGCGTTCGTTCAGATCGAGAGTGTGCATGAATAGTTGTGAAATGAAAGAGTACTAGAGTAGCATTTATCCAAAATAACATTATTTCTGCGGTGATTTACATTCAAAACGGATTATCAGAGATAGATTAGCACGAATGAATCGCAGTTTTCAGAGCCTGCTCGAGATCAGCAATGAGGTCCTCCTTGTCCTCGATTCCGATCGAGAGTCTGCAATGAGCTTTGAAAACAGACAAAGAGAGACATTGCGAGCTACTGTACCTTGAGCCAATTGAAGAATTGAACACTAGACATCAATAACTGAATTAGACGCCACTGACCTGATCATGTTATCCGTGATGCCCAGCTTGGCGCGCTCCTCCGGAGCCACGTTGAAATGAGACATCAGTGCGGGGGCGCCGACAAGGGACTCGACTCCTCCCAAGGACTCAGCCAGGGTGAACACCTGGAGAAAATTGGATTTGCATGCCGGGCCCAACAGTCTTGAAACAGTTGTTGACTCTATTGTCAGTGAAGCATGAAGGAAAACTTGCTAGGAGTCATTCAACTGATGACGAGCGAATATGATGTTTTCGACCGTCGGGTCTGGAATCAGCTGAAGCGAACCTTAATCGCATCGAAGAACCGCTGGGCCTCCACTTTACCTCCCTTGAGATAGAATGAGATCATCCCCGACATTCCCGACGTTTGCTTCTTGTGAATTGCGTGCTGCGGGTGAGAAGGAAGAGCTGGGTAGAGCACCTGAGTGAGGATCGATTGAACCTTCGTCTATAGTTGACCGGGAGCAACTGCTCGAAGTGATTGCGCGGACTTTTGAGAATGTGCTTATGATTTATTGATTCATAGATAGATCATAATATCGATTTAGCTTACCTTCTCCACTCTTGCATTTTCCTCAAGAAACATTGCAACGGCGAGCGCATTCTTGTAATGGGCATCCATTCGGAGCTGAAATACTGGGCGTTTAGGGAGAATGAATTGACCGGATAGCTCACATGCAGTGTCTTGATGCCTCTGTTAACGAGGAAGCAGTCGAAGGGAGAGGGAACGGCGCCGACGGCTAAAGAGATCCGCGGTTATTGGATGCTCATTTTCTTGTGCCTTAGGGTTGCTCAAAAACTCTATGGTCAACCAGTGACCGAATCTGGACTGATCAGTTGATTGCGTGATTCTCACTGCCTCTTTCGTTTGTGGGATCGATTGATATCGTCTTTCTTCTCATCGATAATTCACAACGCAGTAGAATGTGAAAACGCGGAAATGTAAGCAAATCCGATTAGCGCTACAAACCACTGTCGCTGTTCTCATCCGAAAGAGCAGATAAAACGTGGAATTGTCACCTACGGAGAATTCACCCATTTGACAATTTCCCGAAACTTTTAAAGACAAAACAAGACCTTTCTGCTGGAAGAAGAGGTGCCCCTTGATGTCCTCCCTATCCGTCATCACACATCCCCCGATGACGTCCGAGTGCCCATTGATGTACTTGCTGAGGGAGTGAACGACCACGTCGGCGCCCAGGGAGAGCGGGCGCTGAAATCAATGTGTTGAGAAATTGAAATTTTCATAAGCTATGGGAACATTCCGTCAAGAACGACTGCATAATATCACCGTGGATTGCTGGTTTTTATATTCGCTTTCCCTGTCACTTGTATTTGTGTGGCTGAATCGCGAAAACAAGGGAATACCCAAAACTGTGATCAAAAGTGAAGATCTTGCCTGGAAGTACGGCGTCAGGAACGTATTATCCACGACTATAACGATGTCTTTGTTAGCCTTCCTCGTCGCCTCGACGACCTTCTGGATGTCGACGACTTTGAGGGTAGGATTGCACGGCGACTCGAACCAGACAATCTAAAAATGCTTGCGTTGTCCTTCATTTTGAAGAAAACAAGTCTTCTACCTTGGTATTGGCCTTGAACGCCTTCTCGATCTCTCCTTCCTTGGTAATATCCACGAAGGAAGCTTCGACTCCCTGGTGAGGGCCGGATACCTTGTGAAGGAACTCCTTCGTGCCTGAAGGACGATTTTTTTCTTTGTAAGCGTTCCGACCATGATGAACACTCTGGAGGATGTAAATATACTTTAAGGGTGTGTCTAGCCATACAAATGAGAATAGTCTGGGGCAGTGATAATACAATAATGAACAACTCTGTCTCAGATCAAAGATCACCTCCATAGATATCATCCATTGCGATCACATGGTCTCCAGGTTTGAGCAGATGCAAAACTGCGGATATAGCAGCAGTGCCAGAAGAGAATGCGGCGCCTGCAATGCGATGTTCCTTTCAAGTTAGACTAAGAGAATCCGAGTGAAATGTGTACGAAAATTCCAGTAGTGTGCCAAAAATCAAATGAACAACTCGCAATACTTGGCTCCTTCAAGCCCAGCCAGATTGCTCTCGAGCGCATCTCTCGTTGGGTTGCCGTAACGACTGTAGCTGTGGACCTGAATTGCTGTTTGATCTTTCCGAACGATAGGGTTCCAAACTTGGCCAACCTTGGGCTTGCCGGGCACGCTCTCCTTGTAGGTAGTGGAGGCGGAGATTGGAGGTACAAGCTGCAGAACGCGAAGGGAATATCAGTTAATGTACATTGCCCTATCCATGGAAAAGTGTCATGGAATTGGTCAGAGATAGGCCACCTTAGTTCAGAATGTTTCGAATGCTTACTTGATTCATCTCCCATTGCTCTGGGTCTTGCCCGACGTGCACGGCCCGAGTGCCAAAACCATGAGTTGTGGACATCTGCCCAGAAATAATAAGAGTGAATCAACAGAGAAACGGGTACGGGAGGATAGGAAGATGGGAGAGCGTTTATGGCGCTGCGATAAAATGAGATTACGAATAGATAACGATGGTATGGTCGAGAGCAGAAGAGAAAAGCGTGTGCGAGAAACGTAGAGACTGAACAAAAGTCGGAGGTCATGGAGAGAGCGAGAGAGAGAGAGATCGAAAAACCAACGAAAAACCAAAGAAATAGAGAACTTGTTCTCTATGGGTCAGAATTGAAGGCTACAAAAGTGTGCACGCGAGATCACAGCGTTCAGTCTTTTTTTCTCGAAAAACATCTGAATATTGGGAGTAATCATACTTCTACTAGGCAGAGAGTTTCGAAGTGATAGGTAGCCGATTCCTCGCATCCACAACAGGGTTGGCCAGCAAAGAATATTGAACTTGTTGCAGAGGAAAGGCAGAATAAGCACAACAAGATTACGGCTCGCAATATACATCCAGCTGACACACTGACCCTTGTTGTTTAGCAGTGGTGTTCGGTGCTGATTGTGATCCATTCACTATGATACTCCTTGATCTCTCCCTTAGCTATGCGGCCTCGAGGAAACAACCTTGAGCTTGATGTTTGGAACCGATATGAGATCAACAAAACGTTTTCCTGTGGGTTAATAGAGATGCATTGATCCGAACATCTAAATAGCTGAGAAATCCAGATCCAACCAGCGAATGTCTGTCAACTATGTCTTCATTTTCCTTGCATCGATGCATTTTTAATTCCATCCCCCTCCTTGCTGCATTTTAGCTTTGTGTATGTGACCTAACTTCGAGAGAATATGAATACTTGAGATCTGTGCAATGACCAACGGTTAAGATTCATTCAGAATATTTGGTATCTGCATCAAAATAAGCGTATGGACGTTGTCGTTATATGTTGATAGCCGCATGGAGTGCTTGCTCGAGATCGGCAATGAGGTCCTCCTTTGTCTCGATTCCGATAGAGAGTCTGAATCGTATTCCGACACATGATGCAAGACAGCTACATAAGGATCATGCTATCGTACCGTAATGAGTTTGGTGAAGCATGATTTGGAACCATCCAAAGACGTTTTTTGAGGTGACGCTAGAGATAAGTTTCATAGCATTTGGAAAATAATAGAAAATGCTAAACGAGGGTTCCAATGTATGCCATCACCAAAAGCTCAGTGAAATCCCTGTACAAGATGTACGCGAGACAGCGCACCTGATCATATTGTCCGTAATGCCCAGCTTAACACGTTCCTCAGGCGCCACCTTGGAGTGCGTCATCAAAGATGGGACGCAAAGGAGAGATTCGACTCCTCCCAGGGACTCGGCCAGGGTGAACACCTGGATGTGCAGCATTGTCACAGTTTTCCAGTGATTTTGTTGCGATTAGCGAGAAACAATGTGAATAGTGCCTTGATCGCATCAAAGAATCGCTGGGCCTCTTCCTTTCCTCCTTTCAAGTAAAACGACATCATGCCTGACATTCCTGTCGTCTGTTTCTTGTGAATCGCATGCTGCGGGTGGGAGGGAAGAGCGGGGTAGAGCACCTGCGGTTGGGCTGATCAATCAATTCATCATGACGGATCATACCTTCTCCACTCGCTCATTCTCCTCGAGGAACTGGGCAATAGCCAGAGCATTCTTGTAGTGGGCATCCATTCGGAGCTGAAATTCAGTTTCATCGCCAACTTGTTTGCTATGTCTTATCTGTGACTGGTATTACTTTGGCTCATGTTAGGCTGCAACATCTCACAATCAGGTCATTAAAAAGAGTTTTCGGTAGCTCACATGCAGTGTCTTGATGCCTCGATTGACGAGAAAGCAGTCGAAAGGAGAGGGAACTGCGCCGACCGCTGTAATGTTGAAAGAATATTGACATTTTTGTATTATAGATTTTAGATATGACAGTCATCATTTCTAGGCTGGTCACTCGGACAAAAACTATGACAAAAACTTGACATGTAAGCTAATCCTTGAATGCGATTAGTGCTACAAACCACAGTCGCAGTTCTAATCTGATAATGCAAACATGCGATGCAATCATTCATGCTATTACCACCTGTTCTGCAGGAAATACTAATAGATGACGCAAAAGAGAACAAGAATACCTCTCTGTTGGAAGAACAGATGCTCCTTGATATCCTCCCTATCAGTCATCACGCAGCCCATCAACACGTCCGAGTGTCCGTTGATGTACTTGGTGAGGGAGTGCACGACGACATCGGCACCCAGGGAGAGCGGGCGCTGCAAGGCAGGTAATTCAATTGAAACATTGTTCCGCACTTTCCTTGACATAGCCGAATATGCCCCATAACCACCTCCATCAACGACCACCAACCCTGCGCGATCACCTTCTAGTTATTGAATTACTGAAACTCATTTCTATTGTCCGGGAAAGTGAATGAGCGACGCAAATGCGATGTTTTGTATTTTTCGAGTTTAAAACGAGTGTCTTGAGGTTGTGTCAGTTGTAATCTTGTCTCACCTGGAAGTACGGCGTCATGAAGGTGTTGTCCACGACAACAACGATGTCCGGATTGGCCTTCCTCGTCGCCTCGACGACCTTCTGGATGTCCACCACTTTGAGGGTAGGGTTGGACGGAGATTCGAGCAGGACCATCTGAAAGCGAGTGTTCTAGAGCTGAAGGAATTGTACACTTATGAATGAAAACCAGCCGCTAGCGTTAACGTGACATAAACACCCGGAACACCTCTTCGAAAGTTCAAGCAGTTTTCGTGTTCTCACAGAGCTTTCTTCAACTGTCGTCCTTTCGTATTACCTTGGTATTGGCCTTGAACGCCTTCTCGATCTCTCCCTCCTTCGTCATATCCACAAAACTCGTCTCGACGCCTTGATGAGGACCGGAGACCTTGTGCAGGAATTCCTTGGTGCCTGAGATGATTTGAATGAAGACAGTAAGGGTTTACTAGAACAAAGAAAGATTCAAAGATGACCGAAGGTTCAGGAGAAGAGCAAGGATCACCTCCGTAGATGTCATCCAGCGCGATGACATGATCTCCGGGCATGAGCAGATGTAAAACGGCTGATGCAGCCGCAGTTCCAGAGGAGAATGCGACGCCTGCAATACTTTCCTCTCTCAATTGTGAATCAGAGGAGATTCCTATCGAAATGTAAAGAAGAAGGCTATGAAGTGTGTCGATTGCTACAACTAACAATACTTGGCTCCTTCAAGCCCAGCCAGATTGCACTCGAGCACATCTCTTGTCGGGTTGCCGTCGCGACTGTAGCAATGGACCTGAATTGACGATCTATTCGATTATGATCGAATTGATATTGCCAACCTTGGGCTTGCCAGGCACATGCTCTTTATAGGTAGTGGAGGTGGAGATGGGAGGAACGACCTGTATTATGCGCTTTAAAAAATTGCAATTGGTTTCGTCAGGCGAAGTTCTCGTATTACAGAAGGAAGGGAAAACAATTTTCTGAGAATATCATCTGAATCTAACAAAAAGAAATATCCTACTTGGTTCATCGACCACTGCTCGGGGTCTTGTCCGACATGAACTGCCCTTGTTCCAAAACCATGTGGAGACGACATCTGCGATGAAATTTAAAGGATGGCCTTGAGAACACGGATTTGGAACGATTAATGTAATCAAGAGAGGAGGGGAACCATGGGTCGGAGAGCCCTTTTATATGATCGTACGTTGAAATGGCAGAGAGAAGATTAGAAGAGCTCATTGAACGAGAAACATTGAGTATGAGAGACTTACAGAGAAATCAAGGAAAACATCAAGTGATCGAATAACACACCCTTTCTTCTCTATGGGTCAGATTGGAAGGCTACAAAAAAGGACACGGGAGATCAGAAAGTTCAACTGTGTTTTATGAAGTATTTTATGAAAACTAACAATTAGGAGGAATCACAATTTCACTAGATTAAAAGCGCATGAACGGTGTGCAGTGCCTGCGTTCTAGCTAGCAGACCACCATAATTCGATGGATCTTTGAATGCAGTGTGCACCAGAAATATTTGTTAGCCTTCACCGATACAGAACACAGAAAACGCACGCGAGAGATGGCAGTGCGCGAAATTTGTGTCCGATTATCTATTGAATGCATGTGGCTTCGATGTCAGGATTTGAGGCATATTCGAGTTGCTATGCCGCCTGATGAATCTATTTTTCAGTTCAAGCGTTGTTTTAACGTTTCCCTTTTCTCTTACAAAGATTCTCTTACAAAATATGCACAGGAAAAAAAGGTGACAACATTGTTGTTTGACACCTCGTTCATCCTCGTGTAGAAGTATCCGAGTGAAGCTGCAAAAGGAATGATTACGTCTAATTTTCATCTGTCTATACCGGATGCACTGCCTGATTAAACTTGCAGCACAGCAAATCCAGAATGAGCTTCCTATATGCTGTGGTGATCGATAGAAGGATGATATTGTGGCCAATAGAATGAAGCGTGATCGTATAGTACATTACCATGCTGAGTTCTGAATCCAAGCAAGAGTACACTGAACGGGCCAAGTGCCAACCAAATCCGACGAGTCCCGGAACAGCCATACCAGCGAATACAATGAATGCAGGGAGGGTGATCATTGCGAGCGGAACGACCAGCTCAAAATCATTTTTTTTTCTCTAAAACAGGAATTCAAGAGCACCTGCACGAAAAGAACTGCCAGCGAATGTCTGATTGCCTCGTCGACGAGAGCAGCGTCTTGCAGCTATCGACTGCGATACCATGGAAACACTCACACAGTACAAACCAGCCTAAAATCATGAAGCAAACGAACTTTTGCTCAATCAAGCGTCAAATTTGGCTGTGAAAAGTTGTTCGTACACTCACAAGTGCATGCTTTATCCAAAGTGAATGAATTCGTTCGAGTACGAGTGTTGATCGGTGCTGTATTGTGTGGAGAATGATCGGCGGTCACAATAGCATCCGCGTTCATCGGATTGCGGTACTCGCGATTATCGTTGTTTTCCGAGACGTTGTCGTTGCAGTCTGACGAGTGGTCGATGGAAGCCTCCTCGAGCACAGTCGACGCACCTGAGACTTGGGCAGTCAACAGCAATCGAGCCGCTCGTACCTGGTTTCGATAATCTTTGCGGAAGACGAGGTTTACTAGCGTGGTGGCGATTGCCGGAATTCTGCAAACGTCACTGCTCACTGCGCATTTCGTTTCTGGACGAACCCCGGGAGTATGTAAGCCAGTGAGGAGCTAAACTCGCCAAAGTCATAGATTTCCCATCTCATGCACATCATAATTACGGCAGGGATGGAGACACAGATCACGTAGAACGCTGGAAAAACCTTTCTCGTTAGGCCTTGGGGTC
>LS519345.1:81860-105759 GCA_900490845.1 Pristionchus japonicus | reverse complement strand
AACATGCGGCGTTATGATTCCACACTGTGAACTGAGTTCACACGAATCACTAGCCTTTGTCACTGAGGAGATGATGGGGCAGTGCTGAGTTCTCCACAGCTCCCGATCATTCTCCGAAACTAGATATGCAACCAGAATTGAAACCTGCTCGTACATATTGCAATGGGAAATATCGTGTACTCTACCGCAACTGTCCCTACGCACACTCCAATGCCTACAAGTTTTGTGCATTTTCCGCACAGTTTAGAGTATGTATGAGAGAGTGAAACAGCGAGAATTCGCTCGACTGAAATGTTTCGTTTTGCTTCAATATTGAGCTTTCGTTCGTGCAAGCAATGAGTACAGTCAGAAGAGCCGGTAGTTGGGCACCAATCAGCAACATTATCGGCCATGGCTTCTGAAATATCATTTTCAACCCCATCCAAGCGCAACGCCTCTCAATTATTGCATGAAATGTGAAACGAACAAAAAACAACAATATTTGATGGAAATAAGCTCACATTGATCATGCATCGCCGGACAGAGATATATCTGAATAAGCTGTTAGTCATGAACAGATCGGCCCTTCCGATTCCCACTGTGATGAAAGCAATCCCGTTGATGATTTCTCCTTAAATATGCTCGTTCGATTCCTCTTACTAAGTTAGTCTCGCCGAAATCGAGTGCCATGAACAAAATATACTTGAGACGAAGCTCTCGATGAAAAGCGAATAGGGCAATTGATAGCGATTTTAGAACGATTGTAATTGTGCCTGATTTGATTGATCAGATTATGCATTGGTTTGTTTCGAGCCTTTGAACAACGACAATTTAAAGAAGGCCTCATATACAGGAAAAAAAATAAAACTCACCCACGAGAATGCCGAATGCGCAGAGATAGATAGTCTGCGTTCTCTCTAATTCGAGATCCATCGTCTTCAATCGACGAAACTGAGGAACTGAGGAACTGAGGAACGAAACTACCCTTGAGACGATGCTTAGATGCCGAATAATTTCGTTTCGCTAATTTCTCGCTCGAATCTCGTCTACGATAGAGCACAATCTGCAATGCTCGTGATCTTTATCCGAGCATTCGAGCAGCTCCAGTTCGAATTTAAGAATCGTATATTCTGTTGGAAGTAACTGTCTGAAGACTGCGTAACTTGAAGAACAACATTGAGTGCATTCGAAACATTGTCTGATCATATGTATCAAAATTGAAAAAGAAGAAGAAAAAAAGTACAAACGTTCATTCCGGTACTTTTCACTCAGTACGACCAGTCTACAATTATTTTTCTCGGCTGTTATTTTTGCCATGATAAGACGAAGGAATGGAAATGATATGATGTTGCTATGCATTTTCGAATTTCTCTTGAATATGTTCAAAGAATTTCGGATTGTACACGGAATCACAAAAATAGAAGAAAAACATCTGCCGCCATTTCTGTTTACAATCAGTGTTTATCACAATAAGTTTTACTGCATTACAAAGGTATTGTAGATCCCAAGTCCGCCTAGCCAAATTCTCCCCTGCCAAAGTCATGTGTTAAATAATTGTACGAAAATGTTGGGCGTTAACGGTAGGTTCTCTTCATCTTTAGGTAACTTCTACTTATCTGAAATGTTTGCGTTTATTGTTGTTTGGCGCAACATGTTTCACCTTCTCATCCTCCTATGGAGAAGCCCGCGCCCAAATCCATGCTCACTGAAATGGTATCATCTGTTCAGTTCACGAATGATGGAACCCGTTCGCACTTACAAGCATCAAAAGTGTTCTCCACCATATGCGAAACTTCATTCAGAAGCCAATCAACCAGCGATTCTCGCTTCTGAAATAGGCTTTTTCTCAAAAAATGTAGAAATTTTCTAAAAATGCAAACCTCTCTGATAGGTGCTGCATCAATCATTGTGACCATCAGAACCAGAAAGATGAGAAAGCGGAGGGTTGAGGCCATTGTTCTGGGGATGAAATTCCGGGAAGAACAGATTTACCCGGTGTTTCCCGGATTATCGTTGTTTTATAGCTGCCTACGAGTGCTCGGAAAGCGAATCGAGATGTGAAAACATGAGTTTTCGGCACGGAAAAACAGTGAAAATCCCCTCACCACTATGCCTCCTGTCTTGAAAATCGGCTTTGAATCGCTTTTTAAGTTCTCAACGTCACAAGAACGCCACAGATCGGTTTAGTTCCAGAATTTCAATAAAATATCAAAATGCTTCACAAGCGTCTTCGAATCTAATCGTTTTGTTCTGGCCGTAATCACTCAAGCCGTCATTAAAGCGCATTATCATATAGCGGAAAGGCTAAGAGCAGCGTATACGAAAGGAAGGGAATATATCAGCTAAGTCAGTGGATGCCTTGTTATGGCATGAGAACTTGCATCGATTATCTCCAGATCGTTGCTCAGTGCTTGTTGAGCATTTCAGCTTTTTTTTTTCATTTTCAGAGCGTAAGTGTTTTTCTATTTTCAAAATTCCAAGATTTAAATTATATTCATCTCAAATTGGAGGACGCCAGCTAACAAGCTTGCTTTCTCTATTTTCCTTGTGAACACGGCCGTTCTGGACATCGCATCGGCTTTCGCCGGGCTCTTCAGTTGTACAAGGTTCGCTTAGCATCAGTAAACGGAACTATAATGGTGTTTAGGGTGCTGAATGGCCCGGACTATACGACAATATTCGTATTTCTCGGACCCTGTACGTTGATCGGTTCTGAGTTCTGCCTGCTATGTCATTGTAAGTATATTAGCATGGAAATGAAGTGATTCCAATGCGTCTCAGCCAACCTATCATGCTACGCAAATAATTCAACTTGGCTAATTGTCCTCACATTTATTTACCGAATTCATGCATTTGAAAACCGGACAGCACACTATAATTTCCTTATAAAAAATACGATATTGATTCTGTGCTTGGTATCCTTTCTTGTGACTTCCGTGAGCATTGTACGTGAGCAGTTGTAGCGACTATAACCTAAATCAATTGAGTGGGCGTTCTACAGCGAAGGTAAAGATGTTACTTCAGATGTTATGTTAAAGCTTGGAGTCGAATCTTACACTTTTGATTTTTTTTTTTGATTCTCGAGTGTTGATCAGGTTCAAGTTTCAGTGCTTCCTCGGATCAATACTATTCGATTAGCCTTGTCATTAGGAATCATCGCAGCAGCTTCGCCTTGTTGCATCATTGCTATTTTCTTTCTACGTCGACGACTGATGAAAAAGATCGAGAGAATCGTGAGCTTCATCCGTTTTTATAAGCTTCATCTGTTTTCAGACGGAAAAAGACCGCGCAAACCACACCAGAATTGCCAAGGTACATGTCCTAATGGAACCGCATTCTTTTCATTTCCAAAAATATTCTTAATTATATTTTATGAGATATTGATCGGAAAATAGACAGCTTTTTATAGATAGACAGCGACACAGCTTTCTGTAAAATTCTGATTTCACAATTCCACTAGTCTTTTTCAGTCGCTTACATACCAATCGCTTCTGCCTTGTGGCATCACCTTGAGCGTTCCCTTCTGGTTTATCAGTGGCTTCGTCGGAATATCAACAGAGTTTTCTCAGTGCATTCTAATTATGGTCAGTGCGTATCGCTTTGTCATCACTCGAATTACGTAATGGTTGTTCAGGTGATGAGCCTGTCTGTTGTCTCCCATCATCAATCTGTATTCGCTCCCGCCATACCGGAGATTCGTTCGATTCCGGGGAAAGACATCCGTAGTGAAAGTCATTAGTAATCAGCCGTTGTAACGGTGTGCACGTCGACAGATGTCTAATGAATTAGAAAGATTTCTAAAGATTTCGTATTAGCATCAAAGGAGTGGCCCTTGAGACACACTGAGATCGAGTTAATTGAACTCCATCGTGGTTGAGAGGGGGTGCATTATATTTAGGGCTGTCAGGGTGAAGAACGACATTTGATTCTTCATTCTCTCTCGCAAAGGCGCGCGAGTCGGCCTCATTCTTCGTGAAGAAATGAGTGATTTTAAGTAACCCCCTTGTCAAAATCAGACAAAAACCTGGCCCCAGACATAACTTTTCATGCTCTTTCGGATGAACCTTAGCACGTGGTCGATGTCGAAAGCTTAGGAAATCGTTTTTCATGGGTCAGTGAGTGAAATTGAGGAGTGAGTGAGTCGTTGGAGGAGTGGCATCATCTCACTATGATGTGCCGCCACAACTTGGAATCAAGATTAATGGCGCGAACAGTGTCACTGCCTAGTCGCATTTTCTACCTAGAGAAATCGACTAGAGAGGTTGGTCTAGTCGAGAATGAGGGGTAGGCGAACTCTCTCCCCTCCCCTCTCATTTCGAGGGAGACGAGCGAAATAATCTAGTCAAATGAAGCTGTGGGCGCTCAGATTGACCGTGCGATAGGAGAGTGGAGGAGGAGAATGAGGGAAGTGTGAAGGGGTGAGAGGGAGAGGAGTAGAGGATTCGTCTACCCCTCATTCTTGACTAGACCAACCCCTCTAGTCGATTTCTCTAGGTAGAAAATGAGACTAGGCAGTGACACTGTTCGCACCATAATGGTTTTTTTCCATGGCAGGATTAAAGTTGCCCTCCACACCAAAAATGGGGGGGACATCATCATCATCATCATCATCATCATCATCATTTTATCCAGGTCGCAGTAAATACAATAGGGGTCATACAAGAAAAAAGAAAAAAAACGAAAATCGATTTACCCACGCTGAGGCCCACGAAAAAAACGATTTACCGTGCTATGGCTTATTTGAAAGAGCACTGGCTTTATTGTACGCGCGAATTCAATTTTTTTTTCAGGTGTGGATTAAGTAGTGAGTGATACGTTATCGCTCATAGTAGCTGATTGGGCCCAAGGGAACGCACTTAATGACTGTAGGACCTCGAACCTTGAAAGACCTCGAACCACGAACCTTGTACCTCGAACCTTGAAAGAAAATGCATTGAATGCGCAACGCTGAATATGAGACAAAATAAGCGAAAGAATGCGAAAACGAGGTTTTCCCTTTATGTGCCAGTTCTCCTTATATGGCGGAAGCGTAGGCAGATTGGTGATGGCGATAGAAGGCACAATCCATTACATGAAAAGATATTACGTAATCAAAGTGATGGCAAAGATATGGTCCAGTACTCCAGTAATATAAATAGCTTGAGTTTTAGATGTTTAGTGTTTCCACAGATCAGTACTGTCCGAGTAGCTCTATGGACGCTTCCGGGTGCAGAGTAGTGTCTTCATGTCTCATCATTGTCATCTCGTTGCTTATTAGCTGTTTTCCCCAGCTTTGCGTTGCCCGCGACCACTCAAGCGCATCCTCATGAGCTCAAAGATGATTACCTCACACCGGAAATGTTGTGAGCTGTTACCTCACATTCTAAATATGGGAAGCGTATGAGCGTATTTTTGCATAGTTTATTATCTGACTGCGAAAATATCGCGAGTTGACACCTAATTTTCTATTGATGAGAAAGATGAGATCGTGTTTTTGCTCTATCCAAGTTCGGAAATGATAACTCTTATCGACTGGGCCCAGATCGCAGCGCAGTGCTTTATGAGCATTATCGCAGTCTTCGCCAACATCGTACTGCTTGTTGCGATTGCCAAAGCGTGAGTGCATTGAGAATACGGCACTGCACCGGTTGAGAACTTTGAATGGTGTTATGCTATGTCAGAGATAGTTTTGAGAATTAGTTCTCATCCGACCTAGTGAAGATTTTACCCTCTATTTATTGTACGAGTTGAAATTACAAATGTATGACAGGACACCCTCAAACATGCGTGCGTTCTCCATTTTCCTGATGAATACGGCAGTTCTTGATATTATTTCGGCAATCGCCGGACTTTTTGGATGCACAAGGTATGAGATGGGCTCGATTTTTACAGCAACAAGTACAAACAGAGTTATTAATGGGCCGAATTATACAACGATATTCGTATTCCTTGGTCCTTGCGCTTGGACCAGACCCGAATTTTGTCTATTGTGTCATTGTGAGACTCTCGATTAATGCACATTGATCCGATTCATCTCAGTGACCCAGTCATGCTTTGCCAATAATTCAACGGTGCTGATTGTTCTCACCTTTATCTATCGGCTTCTGGTGCTAGAAGGAATGAAAAACACATCTAAAATATCTACGATTATATGGACTTCATGTTTTGCATCTCTTCTTGTGTCTTCGATGAGCATTGTAAGCCTGTTAATAATATTTTTTTGTTTGAATATTTCACAATTTCAGTTTGGATTTATGAGCGTCGGAGAGGATGTTTCAGTGCATGTATTGAAAGAACTGGGCGTTGAATCTTATACGGCGATGAGTGCGCAATTGAATGATACGTATTCAAGCCTCATTTTGTTCAGTGATCCCCTTTCTGAACACGATTCGCGTTGCGCGCGTGATGATTCCGCCCGCGCTTGTTTCTCCCTGTTGCATCATCGTGATTGTCTATCTTCGGCGACGGCTCATGAAAAGGATCAAGAACATCTCATTCCAGTCAAACAAAGACCGCGCAAATCACGCCAGAATCGCCAAGGTTCGATAACCACCATAGTAACAGCCACCATAATGCCGATAATCAGTCGCTAACGTACCAATCATTTCTGCCGATTGGCGTGACTCTGAGCGTCTTCTTCTGGTTTGTCAGCGGCATTGTCGGAATATCGTCCGAGTTTTCGCAGCGCATTCTAGTCATGGTTACTTTTTGTCTAAAAAAAATCTTGGGCACTTCTGCACTTTCCCGGGCGAAAAAGCAAAAATGAAGTGAGCTTGAATAAATTAACGAAGGTTATGTGGAGACTCACAGTTGTCAGGGAAAGTGCAGGAGCGAACGTATGCACTTCCTCAATTGAGTAATTGTTGCTTTTCAGGTGATGGACTGTGCTTGCCTCCTGTCGCCCATCATCAATCTGTATTCGCTCCCGCCCTATCGACGATTTGTGCAATGTGGCTCGTCTGCAGTGAAAGCCCTCAGCAATCAACAACCATAATCTAGTGGTTTTCGAAAAAAAGGCATAAAAGAAGATAACCTTTAACCTTTCATCGATGATCCTGCTCCTAGCCAGAAAACTCCAATCAAGTTGGCAGATCGCCTGAGAGAAGAGTTTGACGTGGTAAAATCAATGCAGAAACAGTCCGGCACGCGCTTGTTCATTTTCGGAAAGATCAGCGGGGTCAACGCGCTGAAAAAAAGCCATTGTGAGCACGAAGCACAATCACCGCGCAATCAGCTACATTTTGCGCTGATCCCAGTACAACCACTTCCCAATCTCTCTGCTTTCCCGTCCCTGTGTGTATTTTGTCGTGCTTGCGTGTAGTTCGCTCTAGGGGGGGGTCCATCTTTCTCACAGATATAAAGAGGGAGCGCTTTCACTTCTTGTCAGTCGATTCACAATGCTCATTGTCGTACTTCTCGGAGGTTTCACTTTTATTGTCTATGCGATCATCCGTTACTATCAACACATTGCCCGTTTCCCGAAAGGACCATTCCCGCTGCCGTTCATTGGCAATATGCGCGATGTGAGTTGTTTGCAAGATTTCATCGTGTTTTGCCATCTTTGATAAAAATCCGATGAAATTGAGACAAAATGCTTCTACTAATCTAAATTCAATCAGATCGACTACAAAGCCCTACATTATAGCTTCACTCGACTGGGCAAGGAGTTCAATGGCCTCTACACGGTGTTCATGCCTATTCTCCAAGTGCAGATTACGGATTCAAAATGATGAAAGAGGCGTATATTGAGCAAGGTCTGAGATATATTTTTAAATTTTGAACATCTAAAGTAAGTCAAAAATGTCGATTTTCTGTACAGGAGATGCGTTCAGTGCTCGGCCCAATAACGAGTTCGTGCAAGAAGCGATCTCGTTCGCGCCTAATACAGGTTCGAATCTAATTCTCAATCCTTCTTTCATTTTCAGGCACTCCTGCACTCTCCCGGACAACTCAAAATATCGCCATAACCTCCTCCATCCCCCAAACCAGCAACCCAGCTGGAAACCATTATATTTAGGGAATCACTGAAACTCATTTCATTTTCGCTCTATTGTCCGGGAAAGTGCAGGAGCGTCCATTTTCAATATCGTTTCACCGATATTTGTTTCTATCCTAGGTGTCATCAACTCAAACGGCGAGAATTGGCGCGAGCAAAGACGAGCGGCAATCACGATTTTGAGAGATTTCGGAATGGGCAAGAACCTGATGGAGGAACAGGTCGGTTGATTGATCGAAATGATATTCTGCAATTTGAGTCTCTAGTTCCCACTGTTTCTCTCACCCGTATGGAGCGGGAAATGTCAATTTTTCCGACTCCAAACTCCACTACACATAAAATTTCGATTTTAGGTTCGCTCTTCCGTTCGAGATTACGTTGAGCATCTCAGCAACATCGAGGACAAGGACAACGTGGATATGCGCTGGCCGATTCAGGTGTTCCACTAGATCCGTAACAACTTTACGAACGGACTCCATTCTGAAGCCCTTTTTTGTTCTCTTTCTGATTCAGTCAGACATTGCAGGTCATGGTTGCCAACATCATCAACGAAGCGCTGTTCGGATACCGATTCAAGTACGATGATTGTCAGACACTTTTGGACTTCGTTGAGGACTTCAACAAGGTATGTTTCTATGACAATTTCCTTGCACTATCCTTGCGAATAATCCGATGGAAATATCCTCATCTCCACCCTCTGCAGCGTAGCCATTTCCATGTAACGTTCGATCTCGAGCCTAGATCAATGATTATTATCTTCAGTTGCTAGACAGTGTCATCGACAACAAGTGGGTGCTGCTCGGTGCGGCCTTTCCAATCCTCACGAAACTGCCGATCATTAGCTGGTATACCCTGGGATTCTTCAAGAGCAAGAAGCAAAAGGTGTGCACTTTAGTAAATTAGAAATTGTTTCACTGTTTTCTATTTCAATTGAATGAGCGAGAGAGATCCTTTACTGACTACAATTATTTTCAGATCAACGAGTACATCGTCGAGAACGTTGATCGGGCGATGAAAATGTACAAATCCGACGAAGAACCGACCTGCTTCGTGCACGCATACAAGCAGAAGATGGAGAACAATCAGTTCCTTGAGTGAATCAAACCCTAGTCCGTATTCGAACATGATCGTCGGTGTGTTATTATCTCGACATGCAACATTTTACAAGAAAGGGTGCGAGTTTAGTCAAACGAATCTCTACGCCACGTGCTCCGACTTCTTCCTTGCCGGTCAAGAAACGACGACGACAACATTGAGATGGGCGATGCTGCTGTTGGCGAAGAATGAGGACATTCAGGTTTGAGAGACCCAGGAAAAACATCATTTATGAGGTTTTCAGAACAAACTGCGCGAAGAAGTGCACGCTGTTGTTGGCAAGGACCGCTCGCCAGCGATGGCTGATCAGTCCAAGGTTTGTCTTGTTCAGTGCAGATTTGAAATTATGATGCCTCGTTATCTGAGCAGAGTCCATTTCAGTTTGCGTTAGTTGGAGAAGGATAGTCAGAAGTAGCACACAGAAACTGGCCTAAAAATGAACGTTCAGATGCCCTACTCACGTGCCTGCGTGCTGGAGCTGCAGCGATGGGCGAATATCCTCTCGAATAACCAGAGAATGACCGTGAGGGATGTGGAGATTAGGGTGAGTACTATCAGTGAAATCCCCGAAACAAGTTGATAATGTTGATAGAACGAAAATGATAGTAATAGGATAGCAAGTTCGAATTCGAATACCTCGAAATGACGAAAGAGGTTAATACTCTCTCCAATTTTCATATTAGCTCACCCTCTTCCCTTTCGAAGTCTTCGAACGGGTGCGCTCGAGCTCGAAGACTTCAAATTCGTATTGGAAGCCCTAGTGAGCAATGATGGACGCATCTTCAGGGTCAAACGATCCCCAAGGACACGTGGGTGCAGGCCGACTTCCACTATCTTCTCGGCAATGATCCTCACTTCGAGCGACCAGAGGAATTCCGGCCCGAGAGATACATTGCGGAGGACGGAAAGGCGTTGAGAAGCGTGAGTTCTTGTCTATCCTTTTCAGTTCATTGTTCGGCAGCCCGGAAGCTTCTTTTTTTCTCTCAAAATGGAAATTGACCGCTTTCGTATGAGATGTGCGCGGAGAAGTTGCAGGCCGAAACTACGCTTTTCAGGACCTCGTGGAGCGCACCATCCCCTTCTCACTCGGCAAGCGAGTTTGTGCGGGTGAAGGTGAACACAGCTTTTCCATTCGAATCAGTCAACCAGAAGGGACCACATTTTTTGTGGCGCGAGTCGAGCTCTTCCTCGGTCTCACTTCCACGTTCCAACACTTCAAGATCACTCCTCGCCCCGGGGAAATCATCGATCTCCAAATATGTCCAGGCCCGATCAAGACGCCAAAACCGCAGAAGCTGCGCATACAGCGGGTCTAGACTCATTTATTATCATTCACGCAGATATATGGAACGATAAACGGAACGTTATGCGCTACCAGATAGAAAGATGCTGAGCCAGCTGAAATTCCGCATTTTGGTCGATCACCTTAGCAGTACTCGCCTTGCAATGACACGTCGATAATGGAAAGGCAAAAAAATGATGAGAAGCGAATGCACCATTGAGTGGAGCATTTGGATGCAAAAGAACAACGTGTTTGTTCCTGAAAATCGGAAATTTTTTACAATCCAATCTCGACCCAACTCGAATCGATTATCCCTGTTGATATCGAGAAGAGATACACACATAAGGGAGAACCGAGTATGCAAACGGTAAATCAGTGTCTGCACTTTGTTGTTTGTTAGAATAATTTAACGCTTGTAAATAGGGTTGGCAATTTGTGTCTCAAACAACCGGCAGGAATGATGCGAATGAAAAATGCTCTCTCGCCTCTCGGACACAGTTGTGTCCCAAACTTTTATCTCCCTCTCATTCACCCGGCGCGAATGAGAGAGCAGAGCTGGAATTGGACTGAATGACCGAAAGTTTGGGACATAATTGTGTCTGAGACAGTCCGTTGGACGCAAACTGCCAACTCTACTCGTATACCTGTATTAGTAGAATCTTAGCAATCTTTTGCTGCATGGCCCTTGTGCGGTCGCTGGCCACATTTGACTGAGTGGTTGGAAATTGTTTTGAATGATTTCATGTGCCCACGTGACACCGCAATGCACGGAACGTTGCGCGAACTTGCGCAGCGAATATGACCGTTGTGCCAATAATTGCCTGATGCAATATTATCCCAGTGTTCGTACTTTGTAACTCACGGATACGATTATTACAAATAATACGGTAGGTCCCGCACCATCCATTGAGTAGGCGATGAACGTGAGGTTCCGCTCTACCATCCACCCCAATTCGCTATGCTCCTGATGACCTGATCAACACGCTAAAAAAACGCCATTGTTCTGAGTTGCGATGCACATTCACCGCTCAATCCGCTACACTTAGCGCTAAGCGCACTACACTCCTTCCTCGATCTCTCTGCTTTCTCGTCCCTGTGTGTATTTTATCGTGCTTGCGCGTAGTTCGCTCTAACCACCTCGTTTGAACTGTCTTTCGCGGTCGATCTATCTCGTTGAAGCGAGATATAAAGAGGGAGCGCTTTCACTTCTTGTCGGTCGAGTCGCAATGCTCATTGTCGTTCTTCTGGGTGTTTGCACTCTTATTGTCTGTGCTATCATCCGATACTACCAATTCATTGCCCGATTCCCGAAAGGACCCTTCCCGCTGCCGTTCATTGGCAATATGCGCGATGTGAGTTCTTTACAAGGTTTAATAGTATTTTTGTGCACTTTCGGATGAGAAAAGAGCAAAATGGAGACACAAATTGTTTCTACTACTAACAAACATTCAATCAGATCGACTACAAAGCCCAACACGACAGTTTCACTCGCCTCGGGAAGAAGTTCAATGGCCTCTACACGGTGTTTATGCCCATTCCCTTTGTGCAGATTACGGATTTCAAAGTGATGAAGGAGGCGTACATCGAGCAAGGTTTTTGACATTTCGAGCAAATTCCATTTTTGTTGTTGCAAAATGCAGCATGTTGTTTCCGAAACGAACCAAATTGACGACAGTTGTTCACAGGAGATGCATTCAGTGCTCGGCCCAATCATGAGTTCGTCCAAGTTGCAATCTCGTTCGCGCCTAATGCAGGTTCGAATCTAATTCTCAATCCTTCTTTTATTTTCAATATCGTTTCACCGATATTTGTTTCTATCCCAGGCGTCATAAACTCGAACGGCGAAAATTGGCGCGAGCAAAGGAGAGCGGCAATCACGATTCTGCGCGACTTCGGAATGGGCAAAAATTTGATGGAGGAGCAGGCATGCCTTACGAATTGAACACAATCCCAAACATTCCGGTCTTCAGGTTCGATCCTCAGTTCGAGACTACATCGACCATCTCAGCAACATCGAGGACAAGGACAATGTGGACATGCGCTGGCCGATTCAGGTGAATAATGTTTACTAGACCCAAAACAATTGTTGTGACTTGTTTATCTTCTCTCTCTTTCTATCATACATTCAATTTTACGACTCTGGTCGCAAGCAACACGGTCATGGTTCAGGTCATGGTAGCCAACATCATCAACGAAGCTCTGTTCGGGTACCGATTCAAGTACGACGACTGTCAACCGCTGCTGAATTATGTTGAGGACTTCAATAAGGTTAGTTTCTAGTACTATATTTCTTGTATTCGGCGCTCTCCCCCTTTCCCTCTCTTTTCTCCTCTGACATAATCCACACGGTTGTAGTATGTGCTGCTATCCAACCAGTATCACCCAAACGCCTTTCCTTTTCTGATGATCGAACTTTGAAAATATAATGTTTAGTTGCTCGACAGCATCATCGACAACAAGGGAGTGATGCTCGGCGCGGCGTTTCCCATCCTCACGAAACTTCCGATCATTAGCTGGTATACCATCGGAATGTTCAAGAGCAACATGCAAAAGGTAAAATATTTCCGGGCTTACTAGTATCTATTCCACTGTTCCTTGCAATTAGTTGAACTACGGATGCACTGGTGCTATATCTTTTTCCTCCTCGAACGCGTTCGGCTACTATGACAAGCATGACAAACAGCTACCTCTGCGAATTAATAAATATGCTGTGTTTCAATTGTTGTCTTCGAACGGGAATGAGCAAGAGAAATCGTCTGCTGACTCCTTCCTCCACTCAGATCAACGAGTACATCGTCGACAATGTCGATCGTGCGATGAAAACATACAAATCTGACGAAGAACCGACTTGTTTTGTCCACGCATACAAGCAGAAGATGGAGAGCAATCAGTTCCTGGAGTGAGTTGGCGCTCTTTCTACTTTCTGCTGAAGACGTACTAGATAACATTAGGCGTTGCATTCTTGAAATTGAAACAATGAAGGTAATGATTCCAGCCAGACGAATCTCTACGGTACGTGCTCCGACTTCTTCCTGGCCGGTCAAGAAACGACGACGACAACGCTGAGATGGGCGATGCTGCTGTTCGCGAAGAATCAGGAAATACAGGTTTGTTTCAAACGTCGGGGTAGTCTGGCATGGAGAGTGGCAATGATAGTAAACCATTCTGAGTTTCAGGACAAATTGCGTGCTGAAGTGCACGCAGTCGTCGGCAGGGACCGCTCGCCAGCGATGGCTGATCAGTTCAAGGTTTGTATTGCGCAGCGCAATTCTGAATTTCTGTTCTCGAATTATCAGGGCGAATGTCTCGTTTACATCAATTCGTGCTAGTTGGAGAATGATAATAAACAGAATGGCGTACAGATGACTAGTCGTTCAGATGCCATACTCCCGTGCCTGCGTGCTGGAGTTGCAGCGATGGGCCAACATCATCACCAACAACCAGCGAATGACCGTCAGGGACGTGGAGATTAGGGTGTGCTATTTCAAAACGATTACAGGCCTATTGAAGCGAAACTAGGATGCAAATGGAACAGAAACGATAAGAAGAGCTAGGAAGAGCCAAGAGAGGGAGGTTCCTAAAGATAGGTTCCGGTTTTACGGTTCACTAAATTGGATCGTAGACACCCAACCGCTCCGCGATGGGTGGACATCGTTAGTACGACGGTCTCCGCAGGGCTTCTGGCCACTAAGTGATGCGTTCAGGGTCAAATGATTCCCAAGGACACTTGGGTGCAGGCTGACATCCACTATCTTCTCGGCAACGATCCTCTGTTCGAACGACCAGATGAGTTCAGGCCGGAGAGGTACATTGCGGAGGACGGAAAGACGTTGAGAAGTGTGAGTTCTTGACTATCCCTTTCTGTTTTTTGTTCCGCTGACCAGAAACACCTACTTCTTGCGAAATCAAATAGAATTCAATTCAATCACTTTAGAAATCATTTTAGACAGTGTTCGGATGAAAGGAGAGCAAGAAGTTACAAGCCTAATTTACGTCTTTCAGGACCTCGTGGAGCGCACGATCCCCTTCTCGCTCGGCAAGCGAGTCTGCGCCGGGGAAGGTAAGTAAAACCTTCTACTCAATAAGAATCAAAGCATGCAAAAAAGTAAAAATAATTGTTTAGGAATGGCGCGAGTCGAGCTCTTCCTCGGTCTCACTTCGACCTTCCAACACTTCAAGATCACTCCTCGTCCCGGAGAAATCATCGATCTGCAAACAAGACCAGGACCAATCAAGACGCCGAAACCGCAGAAACTGCGCATTCAGCGGATCTAGACTCGTTTATGAATATTTATGCAAATATATGTATGGAACGATAAACAGAACGTTATACGCTACTTCGAATCGCATTTTGAACAGTTGGTGTAATCATCCGGACAGGTGGTTCAATATTGAGCCAGCTGAAATCGGCGCTTGGTCGATCACCTTAGCAGAACTCGCCTTAACACGATGGTTCGATAGTTGTCAGATAGAAGGATTATCAGTAGTGAATGTGCTATTGAGTGAAACATTTGGATGCAGACGAATGTCACGTTTGTCCCTGAACATTCGAGGGTTTCCCGAACAACACGGCGGCCCAACGTGATCACTGGAGTCGGAAATACGGGCCGCCGTCTCTTCATTTCACACACTCTCTCGCCGGTCAGAGAGACGAGAGAGTGAGTAAATTGAAGAGAAGATTACCCGTATTTCGAACTCTAGTCATCGGAAGCTCAATAGTAGGGCTGGCATGAGACTTGCTTTCTAAGCAATTTTAATTCCTAAAAATCGAGGTTGAAGTTAAAAGTAGTACACCCAATAAGAAATACTGGTCCCGGTATTTATACTGGTCCCATATAGACAATACATTGGTCCGGAGCCGGGACCAATATTCCTGACGGGACCAGTATAAATACCGGGACCAGTATTTCTTATTGGGTGTACTACTTTTAACTTAAACCAAAATCGATGTCCTCAGCCGCCGATCAAAATGGCAAAAATGCTATTCGCCTGACATCCCCACTCAATAGGTGAAAGAGAACTGAGAAGGCCAAAGCCAACGGATATTGTGTAGGAAAACCACCTGTCGAGCAATTCCACTCAGAAAACATGATTTTTGGAACGTGGACCGAATATCAACCCAACAGTGTCTTTTTTCACGTTTTCATAAGACTATGTGAATCACAATGAACAGCGGATAAACGTTTTTCCGCTTTTATCCAGTTCATCCTCATCTGTATCGTGATCTCTGTCCAGAATAAGGCGTGTTATCAAGGATGAGGTCGGATAACCCTTTATCACTCCGTCTTTCTCTTATCAGACAGTGCGCCGCAGTGCCTCCTCTCTAGTGATGTCGGTCACTAAAGTATCCATCGTTTCTCTGCGATCTCTCACTGACACCTAGACTATCGTCAGTTCTGACGTTCAGATTGCTCGAGCGGACGAGAGAAAGAGGAGGTGTTACCAAACAGTCTCCGCTCTGTGCCTGATAAGAGAAAGTGCTCTCGCGTGAAATATAAGAGCAATCCAGACAAAAAAAATCGAAAATTGTCGCGTGTGCTTTTTGCTCCCTGTCTTCCCTACTCATTATTTAATACTTTTCACAGAATGCTCGCCATCATTCTTATGATCATTGCTGTAGTGGTCTACTACTTCGGCATCAACCGCATACTGGGTATGTTCCATTTAAAAAAAGCGATTCTGCTGGGATCTTGGCGAGAAACCTCTAAGATGCATTTCTGAACATAACGGGTGAGTGGAAGTGCAACAATCCTCATTGAGCGAGTGGCTGATTCTTGCTCGTTTTGCATGAACAATTGGATCTCGCAGGTCTGCCACCCGGCCCACCGCCTCTTCCGCTCATCGGCAACATGCTGTCGTTCAATTGGGATCTGGACAAAGTGAGTGAATAGATAGAGCAGTTGAAGTAACAGGCAGTGATGGACGAAGAAATGATAACTTGTGATGTACACTTGAGGTTCTGCTCGGCTGGAAGGCCAAGTACGGTACGGTGTTCACCGTCTGGCTGCCCAATCCGATGGTCGTGGTTGGCGATCACAAAGTGAGTTTTATTTTGTTTTATGACATCGACGTTTGAGCTTGAGAATGCGGTCTCTTCAGATAGAAAATCCAATGCTTATTTGAGGCTACAAAGCTACATTTGAAATTCATCCCTAATCGAATTGCCGTTTTCAGCTGCTGCAAGAGCACCTGGTCAAGAATGCCAACGTGTACCTGCGTAAGAAATGCTCTTGTTTGATATGTGCTCAATGATTGCTTCATGTTGGAGTAGGCATATCAGTGCATTCGCCTAAGAATCGCACATTCCCAGAGAATTCCGGTACAGCAAAATGGGTCACTATGAGATTATTGCAGAATATGATAGGCATAGGTACCCTACATCGATTTCTGTTATTGTCATGTGTCAGTCATTCTCATTTGCATAATTGCATGCTCCCAAAGTTTGATCACATTCTCAGTTTTATGCATGCTAATCAGCGGAAAGTCATCCGATTGCCACGAAAATTTGGCTCCATGCCTTATTTGATATGCTGAACACGCTCCAGTTGTTTGTTCATGCAAATTTTGACTTTCATTTTTTTCATGCAACTTTGAGACCATGGTTCTCGAAAACTAAGCCGAACACCTCGCTAATTTTTTGATATGTTATGTAACCTGGTCTAGTCCAGGTCGTGTCCGAATTTCAAGTCAATCGGTTGTTGGCGTGAGGTTTTACAGCAAAAATTGTATACTCTTATTTCACGGAAATCTCTCTTATTTCCTCTCATTCCACACCGATCGTCTCTTCCGCGCGGCGAGGAATTAATCATTTCACTCATTTCACGCCGAGCGGACGTGACGATCGGTGTGGAATGAGAGGAAATAAGGGAGATTTCAGTGAAATCAACCTTCAGTTTTCGGGCTGTAAAACCTCACACCAACAACCGATTGACTTGAAATTCGGACACGACCTAGACTAGACCAGGTTACATAACATATCAAAAAATTAGCGAGGTGTTCGGCTTAGTTTTCGAGAACCATGGTCTCAAAGTTGCATGAAAAAAATAAAAGTCAAAATTTGCATGAACAAACAATTGAAGCGTGTTCAGCATGTCAAATAAGGCATGGAGCCAAAGTTTCGTGGCAATCGGATGACTTTCCGCAGAATACCAGGCATAAAGGTGAAAATGTGACCAACCTTTGGGAGCATGCAATTATGCAAATGAGAATGACTGACACATGATAATAACAGAAATCGATGTAGGGTACCTAGGCCTATCATAATCTGCAGGAATCTCATAGTGGCACATTTTGCTGTACCGCTAGGGGTGTGATTCTTAGACGAACGCACTGATATCGCAATGATCTTGCATTTCAGACAAGAAAAACCCCGAGCAGCTCATCACCATGTGGTTCGGCGGCCTTTTCGGGCTAGGCTTCCAGGCGAATGATATGGTCAAGGTTTGTAGAACATTCGGCAATTGTGGAGTTCCCCCGAAGAACCGATTTGTTTCACTCATTCTATCAATTTGTTTGCCTAACGCAGGGTAGTGGTGGGTGTACACTCTGCCGGTGAACTCCACAAGTACCCAGCATACCATCTTTTCTCAATTTTCGAATGTCCTATCACAAATATATTTGAAACTTTGACAGGAGCAGCGCAAGTTCGCGCTCAAGAGTCTACACGAGATCGGCTTCGGATCTCCCGCACTCGAGGTACCGTCCATCCCATGCACGATTGAAACGAAGACAAAAACGACCTCAGAAATCAAGGGAAAAATATAAAAAAAGTCCTCAGAACCCGCAAAATGTTCAGGACGCTGTGTACAACGTCGCCCAAGAAACTGTGGGCCGATGGAGAAAGTCGGACGGAGCAGAGGTGGACGTAGGCGAGAACATTGCGGTCAGTTCCTAACTGAATCTTGCGGTACAGGGATGGCAAAGGTTCTTCACACAACATCTCCCTTTTGCTGTCATTTTTTGCTTTTTTTTCTTCAACTTTTGAGTATCCACTGTACCTTTTTTCGGTGTGTCTCACTAAGCCTTTTGGTGGAAAAAGGTGGAAATTGACAGAAATGCATCGGCAACGTCGTCTGGAAGCTGACGTTCGGCATCGATCAGGACTTTGATAACGAGATTGTGCCCAAGTTTCGACAGATGTCTTCAGAGGTAAATTAGTGCTCAAGATTTTCATCATTTCCGTTGGTGTGGTTTCTGTGATCTTCTCTGAATGAGAACAGCATCCTTCAGTCTTCCAGCGCAACCTCATTCAGTTTCTTCCACTGGTTGGCGGCCCGCTCATGATGATTTTCGAAATGTTCCCGGTCATTCGCAAGTTCGACTTCCTGCTTGCCCATCACTTCGGCAAAGTAGAGAAAATGCTCGACGGCATCAATCAAATGATGAACGATGTTAGTTTTCGAAGAGAAGAAGAGGAAGTTGGGTTGATTGAACAACACAACGCCGTTGCTTCAGGCGATCAAAATCGCAGGGAAATCATTCAATCCCGACAGCCAGACCAGCTCGTATGTGGACGCTTTTCTGCTTGAGGTGAAGAGGCTGGAAGATGCAGGAAAACCAACAGGTATCCGACAAATATGATCGGAAATTGAATCAATAAATCGATGTTGAGGAAACTTCCACTCAAAACAGCTGCTAGCGTCGTGCTCTGCCCTCTGGGGAGCAGGTAATGTTTTCCAAAACTGATTATCGAAATCCGAAAGTGGCAACTTCCATCCATACCTGTCAACGCCGGCGGTGACCTCATTTTTCAGATAAGGGATTTCAGAAAATGAGATGGGCTATGGCCACTACATTAGCGATTTGTTCAGGTTTTGACACGACCGCCGGCACTCTTCGCCTGTGCTGCATCCAGTTGGTCAATCGTCCTGAGATCCAGAGAAAACTGCAGAAGGAAATTGATGATGTGATTGGATCAAGGGTGAGTAGAACGTGAGAGATCAAAGATCAATCGTATAACACAGTGAGAGATCAATGATCAACCGTCTTAGACAGTGAGAGATCAAAGATCAACCATCCCAATTTCAGCGAATTCGCTTCGAAGACCAGAAGCAACTACCGTACGTGTGCGCTTTCCTGCAGGAAGTGAGAAGAGATTGGCGTTTGAGATAAACAATCAATTTCACAGGTCTATCGGCTCGGGAACGTGCTGCCCATCAACTTCCTTCGTCAGACCACGCAAGATACTGTGATTGAGGGTGAGTTTCGCGTACTATTTAGATTTTGCTTCACTCGAATGAGCAATGTACCTTGCCACATGCTCGTTGCCCCTTCACAATTTCTCCTCATTATTGATCTTTTATTGTGAATAACGGTCTAGAAAAGGACACTCATGAATCTACAATTCAGGATACTCCATTGCCGCCGGCACCACAGTCCTGCCGCAGTTCTCGATGGTGCATGCGGATGAGAAGGAGTTCGAGAGACCAGAGTTCTTCTGTCCCGAGAGACACATCGATAGTGAGGGGCGATTCATCAAGGTGCGTTGAACAAACACTTTCTCTTCAAAAATACGATTTTAGGACCCTCGCATCACGCCGTTCTCTATTGGAGCACGTGCTTGTCTTGGTTTGCATATCTAATTGAGAATACAAAAAGGTTATCCCTCGATCTTTCAGGAGAGACACTGGCGCGCATGGAGATCTTTGTCCTGTTCTCTACTTTCGTGCAGAACTGCCACTTCAAGTCTGTTGGAAAGGTCGGAATTCGTCTTGATTCTTTTGGAAACATTTAATCGCAGGTTCCGCCAGCAATCGAGTTCACTACTGGATTCGCTCGTTCAGTCAAGCATTTCACTGTCAAGATTGAGCCTAGAAATTAATCGCGAGCGCATGAAATTGCTTCCTATGAATAAATTTGATTCCCACTTTGAAAATGAGTTCTGAAGGCGAGAATCCAACACAGATAACAAGATTTCAATTTTATCTCACCTTTTGTGGTGCGCACACCACACGTCTCAATCATTGCACACAATTTCACGCACAGCATCAAATGAGACGCGCTTTATCTCTATAAAGTCGGATGAGTGATTGGACCGCAAGCACCAAATAGTCAATCATGAGACTGCCGCTTCTCCTTCTGCTGCTCACACTGGGCGTCCGTTCCTACAAGTATCTCGTGCACTCAACTCGATTCGCAAAGTCGCACGTGAACTTCCTCGCGCGGCTGGCCGACACGCTCGTTGATGCGGGTCACGATGTGGTTTGTCCATTGTAACATCTCATTCTAGTCTCTCCCTAGCAGCTTTATCAATCTTTTCCTTACCTGTAACCTTGTTTTCGCTCTAAGTTGATAACGAGTTGTGTTAGTGACCGAAAATAAAGGTTATAATGCGTTGTGAGAGGAGCTGAAAACATTTTCAAAAAATCGAATCCAATCAGGTCGTTCTCTCGCCTGTCTTCAACAGCCGCATAGAAGACGCGATGACCAAGAAGGCGAGAGTGATTGAGGTGAGAATTCTGCTGTTTGTAGGTGGATGCAAACGTCTTGGCTCGACTCACAGTGCCCCACCCACAGGTTCCGCAATGCGATCTGGCCGCTGCCTTTGAGAACAAATTCGAAACGGAGAATCCCCAGAGCGTCTGGACTATGAAGCACCCGGCGCAGATGTTCATGGTTTGCGCCCGAATTGGACTTCGGCCAATTAATTTTATTAGGAACGCAGGGCAGCTTTCGCTGCGTGGTCGCATCAATGCAATAGTAAGGAACGGTCTGACGAGCGCATGAAAGAAGTGATTTAGGCGAAATCAGTCATCCGGGACTTATGGATCTGCTGAGGGCGGAAAAGTTTGACGCCGCCATCACAGAGACCTTTGATTTCTGCGCACCAGGTCTGATTGCTTTTCTCCTTATTTCACTATTACGTTCCTACTGGTTGTCGTTGTTTGCAGCTGTATTTTACCTACTCGGCATCGATAAATGGGCGATCACGGAGTCAGTGGCCATACGAGACGGAGGCTTCTACTACTCTCAGACGCCCGGCAATCCCGCTTATGTTCCATGTAATCTTCTGGGGTGAAAGAAGCTAATCAGAACGAAAAGATACAGTCAAGAAATAATTGGGCGGAAGCCACGGCCAAATGTTCTCCATACAACATAGAGTTCGATAAACGCGTCGCCGTCTCTCATTTCCCACGCTCTCTCATCGGTCAAAGAGGCGAGAGAGTGTGTGAAATGAAGAGACGGCGACCCGTATATCGAACTCTAATACAGCAATGATGGCGGGTCGAGGAGAGGCGATGAACTTCTTTGGCCGCCTATCGAATAGCATCTCTTTCGCTCTCATGGACTTCTTCATCGACCTGTTCTTGCCCACAATAGAAACCATAATTAGGGAGCAAGTGCCCGATCTTCCTCCACTCAAGGTAAAACAAAGCAATAGCATTTACTCGAACTCATTTTCAGGATCTACTAGCCAACAATTCCCTCGTTTTCTTCAACTCCGAACCGCTCGTGGACTTTCCGAAAATAACTTCAGCGAGGATTATTGATATCGGAGGAATCGCAGTTTCTTCCGGGCACAGCCCACTCAATCAGGTAAGCAATGGATCATTCTGATAAAAATGTGTCGTTTGTCAGACATGGTCGGACATTCTCAACCTTCGGCCTAAGACCATTCTACTCTCGTTCGGCACCATAGCAAAGTCGTTCGCGATGCCTGACGAGTACAAAAATACGATTCGCGAGACATTCAGAAAGTTCCCCGACGTGACTTTTATCTGGAAGTACGAGGTATGCACAATGTGCTTCGTTTATTCCTTATCAGTTATGCCTCGAAGGCCATTAGTGGCACGCTTTTCGTGCTGCTCAGAGACTGTACAGACAACTACAGAAACCCGAGCACCACATTTCCGAGGGAATCGAGAACATTGTCGACACGACTTGGGTCCCGCAGAGGGACATGCTGCGTGAGTTTCTCCTGTGTTCGTTCGAATTTCGAAGACATGAATTTGTAGACGATCCCCGGCTCACTGCCTTCATCACTCATTGCGGACAGGGAAGCACTACGGAGGCTATTGATGCGGGTTTGTCAGTCGCAGTTTCGTCGTGTTTTTGACCACCTCCCGTTTAGGAATTCCACTGATTGTGATCCCCGTAATGGGCGATCAGGGTCGGAATGCGTTCCAAGTCGAGCGAAACGGAATCGGGATCAGACTGGAGAAGTCTGATCTGGCAAACGTCGGAAAACTTGAGGAGGCAATCAGACAAATTTTGGAGAATGAAAGGTCGGGCGCCGCTGATCCGCTGAGCAAAAAGTACTGTTCAGCTATCGAAAGAACGCAGAGAAAACGAAGCAAATGATCGCAGATCGGCCGTTCCCTATGAAGGAGGTATTTCTCGTTTTGAAGGTAAAAGTTCAAAATAGATTTCAGATATTCGTCAAGAACATGGCATTTCTCGCGAAACACGGTCCTCTGAGGCAGCTCGACCACTACGGAAGGCACTTGACTTTCATTCAGTACTATCTTATCGATGTGATTGGCTTCATTGTTACGGTGCTCATTGTGATTATTGCACTTTCCATACTATCCGTACGTTCTCTTTTGAGAACTCTTTCAGCCGGAAAGTCTAAGGCAGAATAAACAATTGTTCTTATCACCCCGGTTGACCATTGAATCAGTTTCGTCGAATTGAAAGGGGACTCGGCGTGGGGTTTTCATTATAATGCTCATTGTGATTCTCGTAACAGTCATAATTCTCTTTGTTGATGATATATTGAGGACTCTACATTCCCCGGAGCCTCATTAGAAGAGTACCCGCTCACTCAACGATATTGATCATCACTTTCGCTCGAACGAGCCATGAACATCGTGGAAATCTGTAACGTCGGTAAGTTTTGTTTTCATTTAGCATCTAAAAATCAATGAATGCATTCAGTGTTCGGCGTCGGGTTCAATGCGCTTCTTCTCTACCTCATTGTGAATCATAGTAAACCACATCTCGGAAACTACAAAAACCTGCTGAAGATATTCGCTTGCAATGATATCTTCATGGCGATCGCTCATGCTGTTGTTGAGCCGGTAGGAACATGGGCCTACTACGATGCTTTTTTTCTTCAATTCTCAGGTCTACTACACATCCGGTTCAGCACTGGCCGTTTTCTCATCCGTATTCCCTGACAACAAAGTAAAGCTAACCCACCTTTCCGAAATCGTTCTGAAATTTAGTATATCATCACAATAACCTGTGCGTGGTTCACGGTCCCATTTACGTTGATGAACATCAACTTTCTTCATCGATTCTGGTCCGTGCGAAGGTTGTTGTAATCTCACTACCCAACTAACAGCAATATTCAGTCCCCACAAAGTCGTGTCGTTTTCAAAGCTGAGGTTCGCATTCAAAATCGCTCCTTACCCTATCGTTATGGCTATATGAGACCCTATCTGAAAGCACTCACCTACGGCCGTACAGCAAATGTCAGAAAAATCTGAAAAAATTACCGTAGGTGTACCTTAGGATGTAGAGCTCAAAAATCAACATAAGGAAGCCGTATCTCTTGAACCTAAATTACGGTCGGCCTCCCGGCTCTGACAGGTGGTGTATCCAAACTTTGAAATGGATGACCAAAA
>LS519345.1:67473-79775 GCA_900490845.1 Pristionchus japonicus | reverse complement strand
TACTCCAGTAATATACTGTAGCCTGAATCACCGTTATCTGCCAGTTGTAAAATCGTAAAATAACTATTTTTATACACGAATCAATAAAAGTCAGTTTGCGATTGCCAGATAAATGAAATTCTGACTACAGTATATTACATGAGTAGTGTAGTATACATTGCCGTATAGTAATGGAAGTTTCTCGATGTTGACTTTTCAGGTGTATTTTGGACCATGACCCCGGGTTCATGGTGGACCCGAAAAATAAAGTTTTGGGAATCGACACCAATCAGGTTGATTATTCGCAGAGGTGCGTAAAATGTAATGTAAGACATGTTTTGCGAAAATACCGCTGTGATAAAGTGCAAAAATTAAGAAAATATGTGAAAATATGGATTTTTCTTCATTTGGCGATTCAGACAACCAACTTGGGGAACGTTAAATTTCCTGAAAAAACGTTCACTAGGGTAACTTTTTACGAGGAATCTTTTAAAAATGGTTTCGAAGAAACCCCGCAACTCGTTCTATTTTTCCCGTTCACTTTTAAGGTCATAAACATGCATAACGGTGTTTTCCCGCCAAAATATTTTTTGCAAATTTGTGTCAAATTTCTTGTTTCAACTCAATTTAGATGTTTTACCACTCAACTGGATGTTTTGGTCATCCATTTCAAAGTTTGGATACAACACCTGCCAGAGCCGGGAGGCCGACCGTAATTTAGGTTCAAGAGATACGGCTTCCTTATGTTGATTTTTGAGCTCTACATCCTAAGGTACACCTACGGTAATTTTTTCAGATTTTTCCGACATTTGCTGTACGGGTCATGGGTGATATTGCTCGAGTCTCTGAGATAGTGTCTCATATTATGGTAAGAATACTTTGTGCGAGTTCGATTGGTTACCCTTTCCAGGGGAATCGCTGCCTACTCCGTGGCTGACAACGCGGTAGGGAGACCGATTATGCAGAGATCAATGGCAGAACTTGATGGTATCGTCATCGAAGATGGATGGTTGATACTTCACTACTGGGTAAGACCCTACATTAGATTTTTTTAATAAGTCATTAAATTCAATTTTTCAGGAAAGCGACCAACTAAACATCTCAGCACTCGCGGTGCTTATCAATGATTCGATCATTATGATCGGCAATTTCACGATTGCCGGAATCCTCTGCACCCTGACAATCCGCCACATAAAATCGGAAGTAATGTTCTCGGCAAGCTACAAAGTGTTCCAGTTCAAGATCCTGCGAGCACTCTTTGCACAGGTTTGCCACTCGTACTCTTTGTTGTAGCTCGGAGATTAATTTATAGCCTCCTACGCTTCAAATGAAATGAATTTTGATTTGAGTCATTTCAGAGCGTAATCCCGGTTCTCTGCGTTTACTTTCCTTTTGGGATCGGAGTTTCTCTACCACTTTTGTTTCCAAGCCAACGCAGAGCTACCTTCGAGCCCTGTTTCACATTCATTTCGAGTTTCCCTGCGATGGACGCGATTGTGATCATCTTTCTAATGAGAGATTATCGCGATGGACTGCGTTCGATGTTTTGTAGGAAACAGGGAACAATGGAAGTGTCGATTTCGGCTCTGAGAAAAATTATTGTCAAATAGATGATAAAGTGCTTCGAAGCGTGATGATTCACGTAATGAGTGGTACACATGGGACCAGATACTTATCAACACTTAGTTCACTGAATGACGAATAAATACGTAGTGCGGCTGACATAAAAAGTGCGAACGGTGCAGAGACTACGATGCTATTGTCAAAGATGTTACAGAGATTCTGCATCCGATTTAATATTTCACTGTCAACAACTCAACCACAAGACTGTCTAGATTCTGAATGTACTGTATGTACTGTTAGAGCTATACACAACCTACTTAGAAGCTCGTACGTCTTTATGCATGGTTAAGTAATAAATATAAAATGATGACATGACCATGACATATAGGTGATCTCGAAGGACCGTATCTCACATCTTATACTTGACTCACCATGATCAACCCGTTCGCCGTTGTTTGCATCATGATTACTGTATGGTTATAGCAAAGAATCAATGGTTTTTGAGCCAAGCGACTCAGAACTGCATTCAGGTATCTTCATTAGGACTAGCATCCAACTTGATCGCACTGATCTCTGTATTTCGGTACAAGTGAGCTAGTTTGCTTTTTTTATTATTTTTAAACCCGTATGTATTCAAAGACATCTTCACAACACATTCGGAGCTCTATGCGGTGCATTGTCAGTCACTAACATATCCGCAACCGGCATTTTCCTGGTGTGGTGTGCACTCGGGAGCATCCTGTGAGTGGACTACTAACGCTGCGCCAAATAAATCGTTACTTTTTAGATTTTCGGAAGAATCTATCAGTGGTGCTGTTGGCAGACATGTTGGCAAGGTATTGAGCGTTGAATTAGCTTTCTGATAAGTTGTAATCTAGCTGGCCATAGTTGTTCTCTACGTATCCTTCCACACTCATCTCGTGATATCCATCAATCGATTCGTTGCCATCACCTTCCCTATAAGGGTGCTTTGAATTACATCCATCAGCTCTAAAACAGACTGAAACGTGCCCTTGCGAAAACATCCTAGCGTTGGCATGAATTCAAGTTATTACATCAAAACAATCGAATTATGTTCAGTACCGCGCGTTCCAGTGGGGACATAAGATTCCAGTAATTTCAATTCTTGTTGCATTGGTGCTTGCATACGCTCAAGCTTCACCGATTGTCTGGAGTAAGTACTACATGACCATCCAATTCGACTCGATATAATTTAGTGAACGACTGCTACTTTCTCTACCACGCTGATAGTGCAATCTGGTTCTTCACCGAAACCCGGAATGGAGAATTTTTCCAGCTGTAAGATTATCTGATACATAATTTGCGATCATTGATTCGCAAATGTTCAGATATGTGGACTTCACTGGGTCTCTCGTTGTCATCGGTGCGATTATTGTTCTCGATACCGTATCTCTCATTCGACTCTTGAAGGTACGCCAGTGCAACTACCAAATGCCAACTCATCGTTCCAGGTAAGGCGCTTATCGACTTTATCGAAGTCGTATGGGACCGGACCGGTTCTTCGTTCAGGTTTGGCTGCACTTAGCCGGGAACTAAGGCGGATGAGAACCTTTGGATGAGAACCGGCTGCAATGAGAACCTAATGAGGGCGAGAAACAAGAGTTATGCAATAGTCGGAACATGCAAATGATTCTTATCCAGTCGGCTCTCATCTGACCGATCTCATCCGTCCTACTACCTTTAACCGCAATAATAATATCTTCAGTCCATCTGCCAAATGTCTCCGTTCCTCGTTGGTTTCGTTTTCTTCGATATCTTTTCTCAATATACGACTAACGATTGGCTTCTGTTTCTGCTTACCACGTTCACTTGGAGCACCCTGCACACGCTGGAGGGGTAAGGTCAACCCACTTATCAGCTTCGAAGCACAGCGTTCTGCCGCGACAGAGAAGGGTGACCGGTTTGCATGAATCGAACAGCGATGAAGGCCCATTTTGAGTAATTTGCATAGGCGGGAAACCTATGCTTTGTCTAACCCTTCTCTGGAGCGAATAATCGGGGCCAGAACGCTGTGTAATCTGAACAGCTTCGAAATCGGTAACCACGAAAAGTGAGAACTGCATGTGAATCTCGTGCAATAAAATGTGACCAATTGCGCATAGCGATTTTCAGCGCCATGATGGTTTTCTTCCACACTCGAGGCAAGCGACGAAGCGACAACGCAGTGGCGCAAAACTCAGTTTCCATCTCAGCTCCATCTCAGCGAATTCTGCTTGAATTTGATTGTGAAACTGCAACTGTGTATTGATGAATTACACGAAAAAGTGAACATGAAGCATTCTATATCAAAAGGAAACTATATCTCAGACATGTTTAACCCACGCTTGTTACTCAATGTTCCATCGGAATCAGAGTTTCGATTACGGCTCCGAGAAATACGCGAATTATTGTGAAATAAATGCTAAAGCGCTTCGAAGTGTGATGATTCACGCGTGAGTTTTCTCTGTCAGTTTGCATTCCATGGGACTAGTTAGTAAACAGTGCAGCAAATACTGAGAGAAGCGGTATCGACATCGAACATTGGGTATTAGGTGAAGCTCAAAGGAAGTTCGACAACTGTTTTAAGAAGTCTAGCAGTAAACCTGTAGCCGAATCTCACTGTGTATTATTTATTTCAAAACAATACGGAATATTTTCAATTTGTTATTTCACATCTCAGAATGTGTTATTACTTACGATAGTTTTCCTTACACTCTCGCTCGACGCTTACTAAATTGTAACAATAAAAACTGTTAATTTGAAATATGGGTTGGGAAGCATTGAATAATTTAATATTTATAAGAATATTTAAATGAGGGAAATGTTGGTTACAAATGGGTTGTTGGTTGTTTTTTGAACAAACCGATCCACGAGGACGACAAACTTCGATTTTAATACCTTCAACATTGTTTGCCATAATATCAATCAAACGGAAATCTCACTTTTCTAAATGGCTTATTCGACTTGATCATCACCAGGAACTGTGCGAAGGTATTGAGCATGAACATAAACTGGGCAAATCAATCCTTAAAATGCAAATAAACTTGTAACGCATACCACGAACACAGTTCGAATTGCAACTAGTGGAGAATCAGGGATAAAAGCTATTTGAAATTCGAACAAAATGTTGTTCACAAGCAACGGATAGATGTAGAATACTGACACGCACGCACTCTAAAATTCATTTTCACAGCTGTGAACAATCGCTCACAAACCTGGTTAGTTAGGATGGATATTATATTACGCTTCATAGTCATGGTTTTAGAGGATATAGCCCTCTTTAAGTATTTTCATCTAATTTTTGTTTAGAGTAGCCAACCCTACTTGATTCTTCAGAAATCGGACAGCTGTGTCGATAAGAAATATACGAAACGGAGCAATTAGAGCAATCGATATTATAATGATGTACACACCTGCAAGATAAATACAGTAGAACTTCTAGAGTGACTATAAATTACAGTATCTGAAGCTCCCGCTATCACCGAGACTTCCAAAGAGAATTACGGCCGCTGCGTACTCTCTAGTCCATTTCAAGTCATCTGTCTGGAATACATGGAGAAGCATAATTGGAATTCACTCGTTTTCACAGCAGAGGAGATTACGCACCTCCCGCATTGATTTATAACACGGTCTGCCTCAAAAAAAAAATCCAAACAGCCCAAATACCACCTGTTGCCCACTCACTATCATTCCCCTCATTCACCGCACTGGTGAAAAAAGTATAAGAATAAGATCACTCGACTCGATAACCTCTAGCAATCGCGCAGTGTCCGGCGACTCCGATCCAATCAGAAATCCAGCGGTTGCGCCGATCAGCAGACCCGCATACACAACGCATAATATCAGCGCGCTCGCCCTGTAAAGCTCCCGATTCAAGCAGAGAAATCTCCCGTTTTTTCTCACCATCGCGGCACCACAAACTTGCTGGTCGGTGGCAGAATTTGCTGGTGTACCATGAGCACCATGAAGAGAAGAATGCTGATTGAGTGCACCATGCATAAACCCTCGATCATCTGAAATCCGTTCACCTAAGGTTCAGCAAGTTCCTGCAACAATTTTTTCGTATGCAAAGTTCACAAAGTTGACCATAGGGGCTCTTTTCGACCCACTCTTCCAAAAAGTCCACACCAGTTGTTTTTTTTTTTCATTTCAAGATGTTTTGGTAAGATTTTGCTTTGGCGTATTTCGGCGTTGCCAGCCCCTTTTTAGGCCTTACGAATGCATTGTAGCCGCCGAGTTGCGCGCACACGGCGCCAGCGCAGAAAATGCCCGGATACGGCAGCAGCGTGTAGCCTTGCAGCAGAAAACACGTCCACACGTCATGAACCAGCATTTGCGCCTGAAAATCGAATCATTTTTCACCTGGATCAGCGCTTTCAGACCTGGTTCAGCAAGTAGCCAATGCGCACGGCTCGCGACCAGATTTTGGTGTGATATTTGAGCAGATAGAATACTATCGCGTGCACGGCGAGAATAGCGACGCCGTAAAAGTGTTGGAATCTGAAAATAGAAATTCAATGCGGATATCTATCTAGTGAGTTCAACAAACCTAAAGTAGAATGGGACGACAAAGTCTCGGTCAATGTGAAAGCCAAATCGGAGCGTAGAGGACATCAGAAGTTTGATTGAGTGTAGAATATCCGCCAGAGCTCCAGATAATGAGTTGCAATTAGTCGTGCATTGTTCGGTAATACCTCTGTTCTGGCACTAACAGTTGTAGAATTTAATATTATTGTGTAGTCGATGTTGTTAGGTAGAAGAATCAGAGTTCGTTGGAGAGAATAAGCATCTAATCGAGCACATTCTGACCACATGCGATGCAATTGTTCTGACTTCTGCATGTCCTACGTACGATCGGTGAACATTGTGTTCCTGATTTCAGAAACACGAGATCGTTAGATGAAAACGCTCACAAAGAGAGGCAATGTTTATTAAATCTCAGGTCAGGCCTTCTCCACCAATACCTGCAGAAACTATCAGGCTTAAGAAGTTTCTTAAAGTTCCCCTCCGCACCAAAAATTACCCCCACTTTTTATACGAGTTTATGCAAGTTTCGAGCGCCATTAGAATGTACAGGAAGAAAACGAATCTTATAAATCAAAATTGAGTCCGTGGCGATTTTTCAAAGTCGAGTGATTGACGGGGCTAGAAATGAGTCTCACGTGGATTTCGCAACATACGGTTGCAGAGTGGTGATCGATCACGATTTACTTAGGAAGAGGAGGGTAGATCAGACGAGAGATGTCTCTCTTTCTCTGGCGCTCAAGAGTTCGAGGAATATTGGAAACTGACAAGATGAAACAACCCTCCTCTGCGACCCACTGAATTGGAAGAGCTTCGAAAGAATTCTGCTAAATTAAGAGAGAAACTTTCAGCCTTAGCGCAGGAGATGAGCATGACGATCCAAAGACAGATCACCATCGGTGTAAAAATGAGTGGGCTAGCTCGGCTGTGTTTTCTGGAAACGACGGTTTCCCGGAAACGCGAGCGCTATTGAAGAGTGCTCGTGCAGGATAGACACACTTTCGCCATCAAAGAGATCGCTCTCCAAGTGCATAGTGCTCTCTCACTTCTCTGCTCGCGAAGAGAGCAGAAACTCTACAGGAGCTGTTGCGTCTCAAAGTCCACAAGAGGGGAAGATGATGTAGAGAAGAAATTCTCTTCAAATGACTTGCAATCTAAGCGTTTCAGCCAGGTGTTGCTTCATCAACCATCTACAATTATGCAGTAACTGTTTGAACGGGGGAAAATACGGATGATCTATCATGTCTGTGCTTTCGACACTGCATACTTCACTGATTTAGCTTGTGAACTTTTGACATCATCAGTGCAACTCGAGGAAACGTGATAGGTCTTCATCTGTTTTGTTGAAGCGATGGTATTTGCAAAAGATTCCAAGAGCGAAAAGTTTTTGATGAATTTGATTTACAGCATGACAATCTCAGCTAGCAATGGACACTTTTCTTTCAACAATCCGATTGCGAAGATTTGCACGTCCTGAAATAATACGCAATTTTCTCCAGAATCCGAGATGATAATTGATTGAGAGCAGAGTCAGGAACCAAGACATTGGAGATAAGTTACCTTCTCCACTTTTACACGATGGTTGAACGTATCGATTAGAGCGATCATTTCTTGAAAGCTCCTCGGACCCTGAAGAAGCTTTCTGATCCCATCTCTAAGTAAATAGCTCACATTTTCACAGCCTCTTCTTGCCATCACATACGAGAAGAGAATCTTCGCGTAATTCTCGCTATGATGAGTGAGCAATGCACGCTCGTTTGTAGAAGCACCATCCATACCTAGAAACAAACTCAAACCATGAAATTGGTGTAATACACACATACACGGACTGAGGATTAGCAACACTTTGATCAGGGCGTATTCGGTATCATCCAGGTCCATATCCCGAATCCTTTCGATCCATTCTCTAGTTCTTTCTGCTTCTTCCGAAAAGCTCCTGGATTAGTGACACTAAAGTCGATTATTATTTAGATTCGTACTTATGCATGCCATCAAACACTGCCATTCCGTCCGGATGCATCAAGTATGACTTCCCCTGTTTCATGGAGTAGTAGCAAGTAGTCCACTGTGTACAAAGCAGCGTCATTTTTCCAGCGAGAATTCGCTACAAATCAGATATAGTTGAAAGAATTGTGAAATACGGACCTGGGTATTTACAGTCAGGCCATTGGACACATTAAGAGCCTTGAAATACTCAATGGCATAAATGGCATTGCAAAAGTACCACGACTTTCGGTTGCTTTCGTAATTATTTCTAGCCAGTCCAATTTTCATTCGTGTGCAAATGTTTTCCTCAAACATTCAGAAGCTCTATTGTGTCAATGCATTCAAACCAAGAGTGATGTCGGTGGAGCGCTTTGCTCCTCATACTTTCGAATGCTACATCGGGGCCAATTCTCCTCTTCCTTAACATTTTTAGGGTTACTATGTATAAGTTGCTAAATACGACTATACCCCGTAGTCGATTGACAGCTTGGTGGAGCCCTCGAGCGCCTCGGTAAGGGAACGAATGCTTCCAGGTAGTGGATTGAACTTAGACTTTCTGATATGTGAACGCCGTGAAATAACATTGCAATGATTCTATAAGTAGATTATACCGTATGTTCACCTGATTCTATCAAATGCAGCTTCGATTCGTCGGAGATTCACCAGAGCGCGATCAATGACCAGTTCATTAGAGGGAGGATTGGAGACAATCTGGAAGTATCCGATGATCTATGATTCTCCATCTCATTTGCTCCCTTCAACTTTTCTGCTCAAATTAATTTTAAAATGTCATAAAATTACGCTTTAAGAAAATAGATACAATGGTTTTCTCGGAATCTGCCTTCTCTGTCCTCTTCCGATTTATTCCGGTTATTTTACGAGATTCGACATTGCATAGAACGGCTGGAATGCTCGGATTTTTGACATTAGATCACAGGAATTTGTTTGGGGTCACCTTTTTCGGACATTCCCACTGCCCGGCACAGCTTCAGGCGACATGAGCGGCACCGATTTTCGTTGTCTGAATGAAACCTTTGTAAGGAACAGATACTCCAAGTTTTTGTGAGATGCGGAATGATATCGGGGATCTCTTTGATAAGTTGACTAACTTACAGCACTTGCGAGCCTCCAGTAAATCATCATTCTCGCAGACTATTCGCTCAATCCTCTCCAGCACGTGTCTACGGAAGAAATTAGCACACGCAGTACAAGCGAGTGCCTGAAATTTCTGTTTTTTTTTTATTTAAAAAAAGCAGACTTTAGTTGTCAAATTTGCATCTCATACTGATGTGGTTCGAAAGAGAAACGAGAAGCTCAATGGGAATCATACCCCGTATCGCAGCGATTCCGTTGGCGACGAGCAGACTGCGCATTTCGAATGAGCGTCCATAGGTCCACTGGCGTTTTGTTAGCGTATAAGTAAGCGAATGATAATCATCAATCACGAGCGAAAGATGCGGAAAAGAAGGGAACAGGTATTCTGAGAAAGAAGCGACGCTCATCAAAGAGAGTATTGACACTAATACTGCGAGAGATGAAAGGCAGGCATCTCGCTTCCATGTGAATGCGCGATTCCAAAGATCATCGAGCTTTATTTCAGCGACACATGAAGCCATCTAAGCAGCAAATCCACTGAAGCAGTGATCAAACAGCAGCGGATGATCTTGTAATCTCCCTTTTTACTTCTCCAGGGGATTCGCGCGAAACGCAAACGAAACTTGAACGAGGCAACTATAGCAACTAAGGCAATTAATACGGACCCACATCGCAAATTGAGGTGATTAGGTGAATTCACAGGTACCGCGAGGGAATGAGAGAAATGGATGTCCAGCTCGTGAGTTAGATGGTACTTTGGTATGGGCGTTTCAAGTTGTATCCTAATTGAATGCTCTTCATTTTTTCTCCAAATGGAATAATTCCTGCTTTGATAAAACTCATGACGATAGTATGCAAGGTAAGCAGCATTCAATCCGGCTATTTTCTGATAGCCGAAGATAACATCAACCATCACGAGCATTCTGACGTCGTATTATGAGGAATCATAGAAAATGTCGAAGACGTAATAATCTGTTGACGCTCCAGAGCCATTTTACAGAATGTAGGTTGAAACAAATTAGATGTCGTTTTCTATGTAACCCAAATTTCGGAAACAAAATATCTTCACGAGATTTCTCCGAAACATACTCCGCTTCTCTCTTTCTTTCTTTTTTCCAGAAAGCTAACACCCAGTAACGAGTATGGGACAGAGCGATGCAGACCCAGACGCGTCGCGCGTCGCGGGTCTCGCAACGCGGCCGGCCTAGCCTCTCGATATCTCCTTAGCAACATTGCGTTGCCACGGAGCGGAGAGAGGCGCCGCGGGGAATCTCTCACTCATCAATATCTTCGCTCCACTATACGAATACACGCACTAATGCCAGTCGACCTACCCGCCCTTTCTCCCCATGTCTTTGGGAGGATCTGCCGTTTCGTGGATAAAAAGTCCATTCTACAACTTCGAGAGGCGAGTTTTAGCCGCTTTCCTCATCAAATCTTCCGTTCAGGTCTGTCAATACTCTCTGGAGCAAGTGACCAATCATATTGCTACCCGAAGGACGATTATCGACTCTTGGGATATCAATAATGGTGGAAACGTGCTGTCCATTCGCTTCATGCACCCAGCATACCTGAACATCTGGAAGCTCTGCTTAGTAAGAGCGCTAAAAGAGCTCGATATTGGAATCGAGAAATGTGACGCTATCTCTAGAGATCGAGTAAGAAAAAGTTAACTGTTGAGCTTGCTCAATTTTCCGCTTTTCAGTTTATATCTCTGGAGCTGAGCTACGACGAATTCAAAAGATTATTCGATTTCTTGAAGAATAAGATCCAATGCACCGAGCACATTGTGATCCATAGATTTGCTGTCTACGACCGGCAAGCAATTGAACCGGAGTTTCTTCAACTGCACTCGGACTTTCTTCAAGGAGCCTCAGTCAGGATGGTTGATGTGGCATACGACTTTTCCGAACCGGAGGAATAGTAAGTATTTCTGATTTTGTTCTTTTAAAAACAGATATTTTCAGCGCTCTCTGGCTTAATTTCGTCATCAACGTTCGCATTGAGTCCGTGTGCTTCGGCTTGGTGGCGATTAACAAAGGTAATTTCACGAGCTTTGAGAAATGGACCACACACTAACCACAATCGAACTAGCCACTCACGATTACTTCAATTACATAGCGACCTTCCAATCTCTTCCCCGGGGCATGAAACAATTCGGAATTGCATGATTTCAGACTCCCTCGCCTTTCTGAAGGCTATCGCCGAGCATGTCAAAACGATGAATGTGCTTGTGCAAGAGCGGAGCAATGCCACTGCACTTGTCATCCGAGAGATTCTGAGCAAGAAGTGCGAATTACTGCGACTGCAGAATCCGAATTTGAAGTCGATGTGGCTCTCCCTGACGGATGTTGAGCAACTGATCGCGGTGAGCAAATCAAAGAGCCATTCTTATCTACTAGCCCTGTGGAACACCGACCACCACCCGTTATACAATCTCATCTTAGGAATGAGGGAAATCGCAACCACTCTGCCGGGAAAGTAAAGAGTAGTCGAGCAGTAAGAGTGTGACACTGAATACGGGTCCCCATTTTTGCTTGCTCTAATTGAAAAATCTATTAAGAGACCGGATCGGTAAAAATCGAGAATCTTCCGGACACGTTCCTCTCGGAACGGGGTCAGCCAGCCCATACTCTAGCGTTAGGAAGGTCTTGCGCGCACATTGCTCATAGTACCCCTTGTTCGGGGTTTCCACGCCTACGGCACGAGAAAAATGGAAATATGTGTGAAACGTTCGAAAAATCATCAACCACAAAGTTGGACAGATAGATCCAAATGTTTGCGTAGATCACGTTAGATGTGCCCATAGCACCCTAACGAGCAGTTAAGATTGAATGCAGGTTGACTCTGGAATTTTATTCCGCCTCTGTGTTTTACTTTTTTGAGCAAAGCAGCCTTTCCTTGCAGCGGGAGCCCAAGGTAACCTAGGTGAACCTTGCAGCCCACTGGTAGAGGTACCTGAAAATTCATATACTGGACTCAAACGGAATCGCCAATTTGAGATATCGTTGCACATAGGTCTGGGACCGGGTTTTAAAATTCTTATATTTTCTGTTATGCCATTTATTTTGAGAGTTTTGTGCAAAGTACCACTCACATAGTATTACTACACCATATTGTGAGTAGTTATCGCCATAGGAGGCGATTCCGCCATC
>LS519345.1:48260-65447 GCA_900490845.1 Pristionchus japonicus | reverse complement strand
GATGGCGGAATCGCCTCCTATGGCGATAACTACTCACAATATGGTGTAGTAATACTATGTGAGTGGTACTTTGCACAAAACTCTCAAAATAAATGGCATAACAGAAAATATAAGAATTTTAAAACCCGGTCCCAGACCTATGTGCAACGATATCTCAAATTGGCGATTCCGTTTGAGTCCAGTATATGAATTTTCAGGTTCCTCTACCAGTGGGCTGCAAGGTTCACCTAGGTTACCTTGGGCTCCCGCTGCAAGGAAAGGCTGTTTTGCTCAAAAAATGAAAACACAGAGGCGGAATAAAATTCCAGAGTCAACCTGCATTCAATCTTAACTGCTCGTTAGGGTGCTCTGGGCACCTCTAACGTGATCTGCGCAAACATTTGGGTCTATCTCTCCAACTTTGTGGTTTATGATTTTTCGAACGTTTCACACATATTTCCATTTTTCTCGTGCCGTAGGCGTGGAAACCCCGAACATGGGGTACTGTGAGCAATGTGCGCGCAAGACCTTCCTAACGCTAGAGTATGGGCTGGCTGACCCCGTTTCGAGAGGAACGTGTCCGGGTGATATGTGAAAATCCTCGATTTTTACCGAGCAGGTCTCTTAAAAGACGAAAATTACGTTTGAGTGAGTTTTGAAGTTGTGCTGTTCCAGTTCTTCCACACTCTGCCGAAGAAGGTAGAGCTCTGCGCTCCGGTCCAAGCTGATCCTTGCGAGACTCAGATCCGCGGATCGTACCAAGTGCGCATATACGAGGCGTGTTACGTCTCGATCAAGCATATCGAACTCGAAATGGATGATTAGGGCTCATTTGTGTTCTGTATTTACCAGAAGGGTCCTGCATGCCTACGGCATGCCCGGTGTTCCCTGGAATGTTCGAGAATCCCAACTCTCTTCCCTCTTCTCTCCCCCTCTTCCCCCCCCCTCCCCTCTCCCTTCACTACCCATCTCCCTCTCCTTCCCTCTCCTCCCCTCTCCCCTCTCTTCCCAGCTATTTCGCAATCCTGAATTTCGCAATATTTTGCAATCCTGATGAGAGGCGCACATATGATGAAACTTGTTTACGATTTCGCAATGGCGGACACACGCACAGACACCTCTGCTTTATAAAGGAGTATGATATGATTTCTCTATCAATGTCATCTTGATCCCCAATCAGTCGATCTTCATTCCATCAGAGTTTACCATTAGAGTTTAGTATAAGAAGCACGTATTTAAGAACAGAACAGTATTTATATAAAGCATTGAAACTTGAGTATTATATCTCATTCATCCTTTTCTCTTTTTGTAATGTATACTTTTTTGTAATGTTCCACATCGCATATCACATCATACGTTCCACATTCGATTTATTATTATTCAACAATGCACAAATGTACTGTGCGAATTCACGATGAAGATGTGCGATCCTTAATCGAACAGGCTCTAGAATAAAGACAGAAACAGCTGGTAACAAGTGTGACCCAGAGCCACACTGACCTGCAACGCGTCAACAATCGCGCGAGGCGGCGACGCGATAAACAACACGCCGGTTTTTGAATTCACTCCTACTACTCAAATATTGTACTCTACTCTAGTGGAATACGTACGACGATCTAACGACGCGACGTCTTCTAAGCAACGAAAACTAGCTACAAAATAAGGCAAGTTGTGAATTCTATCACTATTATCACTTTACTATACATCCCTTTTCCTTCACACAACAAACTCCGCAATGCCTGTCGACATGCGCTCGCTTTCTCCTAATGTTTATGGGAAGATCTGCAAATTCGTGGATAAGAAGTCCATTTTTCAACTGAGAGAGGTGAGTTGTACTTGTCTAGTTCCCCGGAAGAGTGTTTGATTTTCACTGGTGGCAGGTGATGCATGGAGGTTAGACACTCTTCCGAGGAATGAGAAAACCAGTTGTTCTAGATTCATTTCCTTGAACGAAACCCCTGTTCAGGTCTCCGAGGACTCACTGGAGAATGTTACTTCTCTAATCAGTGCACAGAAGACAACTATCGACTCCTGGGAGGTCCAAACAACGGGAGACTATTCAACCATTCTCTTCCTATCTCCCAAAGACTGTTTCGTATGGAAACTGTGCTTGGTTAGAGCTGTCAAGCACCTCGGCATGAATATTAACACTATTCATGTTCGTCCTCGAGTACGTTTCATGCAATTATTATATGTCACAAAATCAATTATTTAATTCAGAGATTGGATCTGGAAATGTCGCTGGAGGACTTGACGAAACTATTGGAATTCTTGAAGCCTCTGACGGAAAATGTTATTATAAAAAGATTTGCTACTTTCGAACAAGATCCCATCCGATCGGAGGTCGTTCAAGTGTATTCAGACTTTCTTGAAGGAAGATCAATCAAGGTCTCGATAGCTGAACTGTTATCTACTACTGAGGACTTGTGAGTGCTAACTAAATATACTTGTTGCTTGCCACACATTGAAAGGTTTTTTTTCAGTGACAAATGGATCCGCTTGCTCAGAATTGTCGAGTGCGAATTTGCTTCATTCAAGTTGGCTTCCATTTCCAAAGGTATTTTACTTTCCCCAACCTCAAAGGAACAGTAAAAGAGATCAAGTAATAGAACATTTTCAGATTCATTTGCTTTCTTGAAGGAAGTGGCGAACAAAGCAACATCAATCAAAATTTTCGTACAAGACCTTTCTTCTGCTATCGCAATGGTTGTGCGAGAGTTGCTAAGCAGGAAGTGTGAAACACTGACACTGGAATTGGGCCAGAACATCTTCCTCTCTGCGGCTGATGTTGAGGCACTGCTCAAGGTGAGAAACCGAAATATTTTCGAAAAGCATAGCAAAACAAACGAGGTTCAGTGTTGAACCATAGCTACCTTAGCACTTAGACATACTATCAGGAAAAAGTATGAATAAGATGTCATTTTCAGATCTTCTCTAACTTGCAACGGAAAGTGTCTTTCTATGGGCCGACTAATGCTCCACCGATGAATGAACGGTGCGGACTGTTCAATGTCCTCATTCAAAACGGGAGCACTATTTCCATTCGACATGTGAGCATGGACTAAACATGCTTGTACTCTTCCTCCTCTCTGATACTCAAAACACCTCATTCCTCACTTGTGTACCTCACATCATCATCATTTCAACCCTCACTTTGTACTTCTTATACTTTGAATTCAAAGCTGCCAATCACGTTGATAAACGATGCCTTATCATGCCAGAAATGAGCAAATTATGGGGTAACAGACTCTTGATGAATTCAATGATGGATTGGAGATGATCCAGCATCACTAATGTCTTTTCCTTCTGCATTTTGATCCACGTGCTCACAACCTTTCAAATCTCCCGATAAACGATGCTTTATTATGCCAGAATGAACAAATGTACAGTGAAATGAAACAATTGAAGCACTCAGACTTCTTCCATCTTCGGTTTGACATCAATGGATCGATATCCCTCCTCTTCCTTCAATCAATCTTTGATCATGCGAAAACATTGAATGCTCATTATCGTAATATAATTGATCGCTGCCATATAGCTGTAAAATTTCGGAACTCCTTCGATTTTTGGCCCATTTCGACCGCTTTGACCGAGTAGTGAGGCGGGGAATGAAATGAAAAAGTAAAAAAATCGAAAAATTACCTTCAGATCGACGTCCACGTTGTGGGCGATGACGCACGTCGCGAACCCGTCGCCCATCACGTTGATCGCAGTCCGAATGCGGTCACTGGAAAGATCTTCACATTTCCCTTAATCCACAATTGCCTACTTTTCCGCTCGAACTGTTATGGTTATCGTTAGGAATGTAATCTGATCCCATTTGGGAATCTGACGCAAGATAACTATGAAGGACACTCACACCAGCCAATCCACGGTGAGGATGAGTGAATTTGCAAAAATAGTAAACTCAGCACTAGGATTCGCTGTTACTCGATTGCTTCTACGTAAAAAAACTGCGCCATTGCGAGATACGGACGTTGTTTCGTAATATGAAACAGAGTGCTCACACCAGCCAATCCACGGTGACGATCAGTGAGATGTCCTTGACTGGCAGGCCGACAGTGTTGAGGATGAGCACCATCGTGACGAGACCTAAGAGGAATATTCTTGTATCTTTGATCTTTGATCTCTCCCTGATTTCTTTCTGACTACCCAAAAATTCTGTGCGGCGATGTGACTGTATATTGCGTTGAGAGATAGGGATGATTCTCCTCTCTCTAATGAGACTCATTCGAGAAAGGAGTGCTCATTAGAGAGTGGATATCTCGATTAGCCTCGTTGCGATACTGAGAGCTCCTTCTTCATCTTGCGCGCTCTCTAGTCTAGTTCTGACAGCTTCCGTCATTAGCGCGGCATAACGCAGAAATGAGGGTATTTAGCCCACCTCCTACTCTCTATGAGGGGAGCGATCCCGCAATCTCGCTTTTGTTTAGCCATAGAATAACATCGGTGGTTCGCACAATAAAATAATGCAACTCACCAGCCGGCACAGAACCGCTGCCCATCGATGCGAGAGTGGCGGTTATGCTGAAAGAAGTGTATAATTTCATGATAGGGAGGGAAAGGGAAGCATTCGGTAAAGAGAGACAGATTATTACCTGATAGTGATGACATTGGCGAACGAGAGGCTGATGTTGTTGAGTTGTGCAATGAAGATAACAGCCACAGCTTCGTAGAGGGCATTTCCGTCCTGAATTCATTCCTGTTTCTTTGATATCGAGGTGGAACGAACAAGGGAGATTAGTGCTATTATCACGCCTGTCACGAGAGAATCGAGCTGACCATGGGAATGGAACAAAAATTGCAACTTGAGTTAGCATCAGTTTTGGGCACCTCTAACCATGCCCTAGCAGCCCCCAAAGTCCCATTGTGTTGGGATCATTCTGGGGCTCCATGCGCCGGGTCGTTTCCATGGATTCCCAACTTTGAACGCGATTATCTCGCTTCTGGTGAATTTTTAGGGAAAATTACCCTAAGCATGACCCCCGCTCATTTTCGAAGCTCTATCGATCTACACAAACTAGAAGTCATGAAAGTGCTTCTGAACAGTGCAACACTTCAGTGGCCATAACTCAAAAATTTAGGAAAAGGGGCGGCTAATTTTAAGATGTGTTGTTAAGCTCGACGAGCTCTTTCGAATAAGTGGCTAACGAAAAAAATACGATGATGGAGACGTGTGGTTCATCCCCTCGAAAGATTTTCGATCATTTGAATCCATTTTACACCGCACCGCGCATTCTAGAACGCGCGGAACGGAATGAAACATAGATGAATGGCGCGAGCGAATGCGAATCGCAAGGAGAGAATGATATGTTTCATTCCATTCCGCGCGTTCTAGAATGCGCGGTGCGGTGTAAAATGGATTCAAATGATCGAAAATCTTTCGAGGGGATGAACCACACGTCTCCATCATCGTATTTTTTTCGTAAGCCACTTATTCGAAAGAGCTCGTCGAGCTTAACAACATATCTTAAAATTAGATGCCCCTTTTCCTAAGTTTTTGAGTTATGGCCACTGAAGTGTTGCACTGTTCAGAAGCACTTTCATGACTTCTAGTTTGTGTAGATCGACAGAGCTTCGAAAATGAGCGGGAGTCATGCTTAGGGCAATTTTCCCTAAAAACTCACTAGAAGCGTGATAATCGAGTTCAAAGTTGGGGATCCATGGAGACGACCCGGCGCATGGAGCCCCAGAATCATCCCAACACAATGGGACTTTGGGGGCTGCTAGGGCATGATTAGGGGTGCCCAAAACTGATGCTAACTCATGTTGTCATTTTTGCTCAATTCCCAAGAATTGTCATTCTAGCTCGATTCTTACGTGACAGGCGTGTTATTCATTCAGATACCGATTCAAGTCATTGAATTGTAGAGAGAAACATAAACATACAACATTGAGCGTGTTCCCTAGCGGAGGCACGAAGTTGGCGATCCTCGAATCGATGCCCATTTCCTCCAGACAGGAGATGGACGTGGGCAGGGCGGCGCCACTGAATGGATATCATTAACGATTGATCTCTGATCCGCAATCCTCTACGTACGCGCCACACTCGCTTCGCTATCTACACAGCCTTCTACATAGCAAACGTAGCTATTGAGCGATAAAGAGCTTTTTTTAATGATTCAGAAGAACTCGCCTGCTCGCCGTGCCAAAGGCGATCATGAAGGGCTGGATCATCGTTTTGTAGACGGGGATGGGCGACTTGCGGGTGAACAGGAAGAACAGAGAGGGCGTGATGATGAGAATGTGGGTGAAGAGCCCGAGAAGAACCGTGAAGACGTAGAGCGCCAGGGTCTGGAATTGTTTAATGTGTTTTCCACTTGTCTTCAGAGTATTTCAGCATGGACCAGGTTTTTTGGGACAAGTGTACCTACTTGGGTGCGCTATTTTCCACTTCAACCCTTGTTTTTAGTTTGGAAGATCCCAGGAAGAGTTGGCGAAACATCTTCAATATGATCGCGTGCCGTATGTTCTTTGTTGCTGTATTTGGCTACGTTGTGAAACACATCACATCCAGTTGGTGTATGCTCCCCCCAGATTGTAAAGCGATGATGCTCTAATCCGGCCAAAACAAGGAAGACGTGGAGGGGTCTAAGATCCTCGATCACACTTTGCACACAGAGGGATCACACTTCATCCCAAACCGCGATGACTTCAATACTTCCAACTTCCCCTGAGGTGCAGCAAGCAATGGTATCCACCGTCTTCATAGTCTACAGGACTATTCTGTTTTCTACTACAAGCATTTTGTCTGCAGTGATGATTGCAGTGGTTTGGTTCAACAGTTTTGAAAATAAGATATGGAAATTTATGCAGACTATTAGATGCAAGGAGTTGAATCGGTCGCCCGTTTTCTGCTTGATAGCTCGTGTGCATTGAATGGATATCACGAGACACGTGGCTGTATACTATGTGCACGACCTACCGAGCGTGCTGCTTGGATATGAAGTGATCGGTAAGACATTTCCCGGAATGACATCTTTACTGTTATTTGCCAAAGTATGCAAATTGACATCACTTTGCAGAAGACAGGATTGGTTACATTCTCTTTTTCATCCTCTTTCGCGTTTTCTGTCACCAATTCGCTATGATCACGCTCTCCATTGGTTACACACTGTTAGCAATCAATGCGAAAGCATACTCCCGATTCGCAAGACATCGTTACCCTATAGGTAACTTTATGCCTCTATGTGTTCAGAAAGCTCAGTATTTCTCAGTTTGTTCATTCATTTTTACATCCGCACTTATCGCTTCATTGGCATTCGTAAAGGATCATTGGAGGCCCAAGTTTGTCAATATATCGAGTCTTTTCTAATAACGTTCAAGATTCAACATGGAACAGCTCGGCTGATTTCCTGATCACGAAAATCCCGAGGATAACGAGTTTAACTTTGCGCTAGTGATTTTAAAGGCAGGTTTTTCGGCTGCTTGCGGAGGTTCAGACTTTTTCAGGGAACTGTGCTCCTAGTTGTACTCGCCTCTGCTGCCATCATAGTAGTTCGAGCGTGCCTGCTCAAGCGACGATCGACCTCTGTGGTAATTGGCAAACAATCTTCTTAATTTTCGCACTCTTGCACAAATTCAGCAGCAAAAGACTAGCCGAGATTACGAGCGAACGTTGGTCGCTGGCTTTTTCGTGCTTTCGGCTTTCTATTTTCTGCCGTATATCCCTCAGACTAGTAACAGGTATGTCACAGTTCTGATGCGGTTAGGAACAATCAAGAATCGGCTTGAAGATGGGCTCCGAATTCCCTTCAAACTTATGAAATATTTGAATCGCTCATCACCACAGTCGAGTTCACCAAATGGATCGTATACTCATTTTCGTCAAAACGCTTTCGCTCAAACTTCCGGCGAATGTTCCGAGAGATTGTGTTGTATGTAATCATGCCTCCAACTCTGTGATGTTTCATGGTAACCAGATAATAAACAACAACCCGATATTAAACAAAAAAACCGAACCTGGAAAGTGCCGACCAGATCATCGACCTCGAGCAGATTTCCCGAGATAAGCGATAGAATGCCGATGGGAGCGAACCACATTAGGACGTGGATCCATCTGAAAGGGGTGTCAATAGAAGCGTGTCAGAAATCCATGAATCTGCATCGTATTTATCGCACATTTCCGACGAAATTGAGTGATCGTCGCTATGGCGCCAGTTGTGAAATATAGTTAACAGCTTTCGAGAGAGCAGACCTTTTCGGATGACATGAGTTGCCCATTAAATGCGTCACTATAGTTGCTTCGCTGAACGCTCAATGTATCTTGCAATTACCATTTGTTAGATGGGTTCATGCGAATAGAAAGTGTAGCCCATCTTTTCTTTCTAAAATCTGTTTCCCGGTTGATGACTGCGAGTCTCTCTGAGATGATAAGAGGTCGCCCTCATATCACTTTTATAATTTTTTTTATGACCGTCACGAGCAATGAACATATTGCGTGTTTTGTCTTCCTGGGAACTGTTTGAACTGTCTGATCCGTTCTGAATTCTGAGTCAACACCACCAAAAATGCATTATTCATTAAAAATATCGGAAGTTTGACTCGATTCCATGAATATCATTGGGAATGCTGACCCCATGATGATCATATCCAGTGCGATGAAGAAGTCAATGACAATGCGCACTTTGTCGCCCAACTTGGATGTGATCAGACCGAAGGAGATGCAGAAGACGAGCACTCCTGCAATACAAAATGGCTTTAGTTGAGCGTCGATGATGCAAATGTCTATGAGACAGAACTTTGATATCTCATTAGACACACTTTATTCCTGAACATCCCCGATGATTATCTAATCATCCCCGGCACCCAACGAGCGACAACCAGCGACTCTTCTGGGAAAACACAGGAAAACGATGAGTCAGCAAATTGTGCAAAACAATCTATGCAAAGCGAACGCAGATAAGACGTTGCATTTGCCCAGTCAGATATATTTGTATCTCTTTTGACAGTTATTTGATGTGACAGTCCTAATCTGACGTCAGAAGAATTCAAATCTCCACAATTGGAATCTTTGTTTCTCGCTCGACTCCAGGTCATGTGAACGGAACCACGTGTGAAGGCAAATAAAGATTTTCGACTCAGAAACTTGTCGGTATGTGTTTTTCATAGGCAAAAAGATAACGATCTCTATTTCCGTGATCGAAAAGAGAGAACCCAAAATGCCAATTGCTGATTAATCCTTTCCATCCTTCCAACAATTCTAGGAGCCTCTTCTCACAGAAAATTTGATCGACATGATTATGCGAAACTAAATCCCCAATAATAATGTGAAAGAGAATCGCAATATTGGAACCAATCCTCTTTTCGGAATCAAGTTGGGAAAGGAACCGTAATCCTCTTTCTCCCACATGCTCACCCAATATATATCGAGAATGATTTCTGATCTCAAGCAAAATTGCTGAAAAAGACAATGCGAATTTGAGATTCTATGGAAGTACTCTTCTTTCTAACCCAATATATTCATGCCAGGCGCATCTCATGATCAAAAAGGGAAGAGGCATAAAATCATTTCGCTAAGTCCCAGTCTCTCACCCAATATATTCGTGCCCGGTCCATCCACGACGTCCTTGACGAGCTCCGTCCCGTTGCCGTGATCGTATCTGCATTTTGTGAATGAGAGATGCCGCAGTCTCTTCGTTTCGCCCACTCTCTCTTCCTTCAAAGAAGGGAGGGAGTGTACAAGCACTCTAATCTGCATTTCAATCACCTACCTTCTCTCAATCGCTAGCAAAACGTTTAGACACCGGTTGTTGGAGTTATAGCGGCTTTCGGGAGATAAAAACTAACTTCGTTGACACTCGCTGAAAGGTCGCCTTGAAGATGTTGTCCGGGAACATGTTCCTACAAAAATGATCATCATTTTCAAATTCATCCTTTTCACGTCTCTCATTTGCGTTACCTAATGTGCCATATGACACGATATTTTTCACCTGAGCAGATCAAGGAACGTGTCGATCGGCTCGACATCGCCCGTGGAGAGGAAGTTCTTGGTGTCCGAGTGAGGCAGTGAGGTGGAAGTGCCGGGCGCGATTGTCGTCACGAAGAAGATTCCAACCTGAATTTGGCGAATAAAAAGAACCCGCTTTCGATGCTCCATAACTCCTCTATAATTTCATTGATAAATGGGTTAGAAAGTGCACATTAGATGATGAAGGCCTTGAGGTGTGCAAGAAGCAGTGTCGGTATCTCATTTCCACGCGCTCTCTCCCTTGCTCTGACCACACCCCACATGCCAATCGGAGGTGGTCAATAAGGGGATAAGGAGCGTGTGACTATTTTTAGAAAAGTATTTCTCAACATGGGTCTGGTACGGTTTGTGTAGTCAACAAGATGTTTTGGCCGTAAATTATCTTCAATACGCGAGACAGCTTCACGTGACGCCCTAATTGATGCAATCAGCGGTCAAACTCACAGCTGAGGTGATAACAGCCGTGAGGCAATAATAAGACACAGTCATGATCCCCATCTTGCCGGCGTTGCCCGACTCCATCTGACTGAGGGCTGGAAAATGTGATCGATTCCTCTAAGAGATCATGAACGCTTGGTAAATAATGGTCTGTCATCAACAGATTAGTCGATTGATTTGCTGGTTGATTTATCGTTCGATAAGAAGATCAAACGTACATGAGATGATCGACGTGAAGATAAGAGGGAGCACCATCATTTTCAGGACCTGAAAACATTTTACATTTTCCGAACGATCAGTAGGCAATAAGGGCTCACCTGCATGAAAATTTCCCCGGGGAAGTTGATCAATTGCATCGCTGTCGAGGACAATTCCACCGATCGAAGTACCAATCCGAGCACAACGCCTCCGACCACAGCCGACACTGTGAGCACAAGCAGCAGGTTCTCTCTGAGGGCATTCCTGCGAAAATATGGATCAAAAGCGGTTCGAAAACGCCTAAATTTGGCTTGAAAACGTCCATATTCTACCCAAAATGTCGATAAATCTAGGAAAATCGTCCGAAACAACGCACCTCATCGCTCGTCGTTGTTTGTTCATGATAAAAGGCAATCAAAGGGCGCTAATATCGAACTATCAAGAGTGAGAGCGGACTTATGTAGTCGTCGCTCGCTATCAGTGATAGTGGGAGTATCACAAGATGCCGGGGAATCAAACGCAGTTCCGGTAGAGTTTTACCAGGATTTGCATGCTGATGAGGCCGGAGTTCCGACGACAGTTTGCTTCGCCGAGTTGTCAACGGAGAGAACTGTGATGTGTGGAGGGCCGTGAGACTTGGTCGGCGAGATTCGGTCAGTCATTTGACTGAAAAAAAGCGCATTTTATTCCTATATGAATTGTTAACAAAATGAGAAAAAGAGGCTTGGTCGGTAATTTTGGCAGAAAAAAGGCAATCAATGCAATCAGTGTGGTTGATACTAAACGCGATTTTCTGTGCGCAATAACAGTTTGCGAGATTCGGCCGTCAAGGGACAAAAACTTGATAGAATAGAGATTTCTCGGAGCCGAATCCACCCGCCCTCGCATTTAATTAAGGCAAAACAACGAGATTGAGTTCAAACCGCCATTCGGCAGCTCCATCGTAGGCTGATGAGAAGGCAGACCGGACAACAGGGTTTAATTAAGATTGCAGCCGAAAAACCAGAAAATGCAAGCAAGCTCTCGTTCTGCATTCAAAACGTGCGTGTTGAATCATATTGAACAGCTTGTACGGCAGTAAACGCGAAATAGCGCACATCGGCACTCAAATGGGCAGGCGGTGCGCCCTTTAACTGTTTTACTCTAAGATTCTTGCACAAAACGAATGATGAAGGACTGGCGCTCATAAGAACATCTTGACCGGCATTAAAGCCAAATAATGGGAACTGCACCCAAATGGGCGAGCGGTGCGGCCGAACTCACTGAAAATGGGCACTAACCCTCCATTTTACTCAAAGAATCTCGCAGCGACGAAACGAGATAATGATCTACTTTTACGAGTTCAAAGACATACACACGCGAAGAGATCGGCCAAGAGCGATAGTGATGTCAGAGTGGATCGGTTAGGTGATCCAATGGTGCTAAAAGAGAAGATCAGCGGTGTTTCAGCACCCGAAAAAGATCCATGAATCATGGAGATACTCGAGTTTGTAAGGAATGAAGGTTATATCGCAAAGAATGGAATAATCGTATGATTCAGGCAGTTATGTTCTGGCATCTGCATAGTTGTGGAATCCTCCACCCTCGCAATGCGTCAACAACTTGTCATGACTGGTCACTGTCAATTTGTATTGTTCGAGATCATGTGGAGTTCACGTGAGTCAGTTTGTCCGTGTTAATCAACACATTCGTAATAATATTTGAGCAGATTTTGATCTTACTCAGAACGTTTACCGTCTATCATCGATATGAGACATTTCGTAAATGTTGTTTTGGCTCGATCATTGGTGGTTTGATCCTTGAATCCACGCACAATTATGATTTCACTCGCTTGAAATCCACCAAACTACAAAGTGCACACACTAGCACAACACACGCCGCTCTCTCATCCTTTCCTTCACTCATATCAAACAATCTCTCTCTCCGCTCTGACCTAGCGCACTCCCATCTCTTCCTTTCCCCTCTGCCCTCTCTTCACTCCCCACAATCTCTCGCCCGGGTCTCAAGCGTGTGCACTGCCTCTCGCGTAGTGTTTCACCTCTACCCTTCCCGTATAGTCGATTGATCGTCTGTTGTTTCGCCGAATTCTGCCACTTTTTCGACCGAATGGAGGACAGGGCCGGTCCGTCGAATAGAGAGGTAAGTCAGGGCTCTTTTTCACCGACAAATATGCATTTCAGGTGCGAAAATGCTTGATTTGCGGCACAAACACGACTTCGTGCCACCTGGGAGTGGACGCTTGTCGAGCGTGCACGGTGTTCTATCGGTTAGTTTAGGTTTTCTTCATTCTCGATCTGTGTATAGCCTTTCGAACTGTTCTTCAGTTCTAATGTGTTCTATCGGGTGGTTCGCCATATTTTTTGGTCATTTTTGGGTCGTTTGATTCGCCCAGTATACCGGCGATTGCCTAATGAACGCAAATCAGGCGAGCCCGAGCTCGGAAAATGTACGCCTGCCGTTCGAATACGAGGCGATGTGCCATAGATGCAGGTTTGCGCTGTTTCAAGCGCTATTTTTTGACGTTTTGGGCGATATTGGTGAATATTTCCCATTGCAGATGGCGGAATCGCGTGCAAACGCTGTCGATTCGACCGCTTCGAACGAATACTCAAAGAGTCTGGAGCGAAAGAGATGGTATGCTCTGTTTAGTTAGTTTCGCATCGTCAGAACATCGTCGTAGCTCTCTCTCTGCTCCGCAACAAGTACCTGTCTTTCAGTTGGATACCTCTCAACAACGATCCGAGGAGAGAGAACCCTCTCCAGTAGCTGCCCCTGTAGTCAGTCCGGTCGTCAGCCCACAAGCCTCCCAATCACCCTTGCTTGATCGACTGCAGCAAACTCCTAGGTGAGACTTCATTCGTTGAAAAGCTTACTCGAAAATGAACGAGAAATCATTCACAAAAGATGACGAGAGAGTGATCAGCGCGTGTTTTCAGCACCTCCTCCGCCTTCTCGCCTGTCTCGACCAGCACCAGAAGAGAGAGACCGCTGCTGGAGAAGTGCAAGCTGTACTACAGGTTGGAGATCACTTTTATTGTCTGAAAAATGCCCATATTGATTTCAAAACAGACACAATTAGTTGAAAATGATCATGAACTGCTAAAAAAGCACGTTCAGATTGATGAGTTCAATGCGGCGCACGTGCGAGTTGAGTTCGCGCAAGGACGCCCCGCATCCACTTCAGATGAACGAGCAAGAATGCGTGAGCGTTTCCTATGTCACTCTCTGCTCCTTATCATGTCCATGATGATTGTGAATTACAGATGCTAATAGTTTAGATTATTTCAAAGTTTGGTACGTCTAACCATCCAATTCTAGCCCCTCTACCCTGCCACCTTCTCTGCCATGAATGCAGCAACGAAAATCGCGATCTCATCTGTGCTCGAATTTGCGACTTTCATGTTTCCGGAGTTCGTACAGTTCAGTAGGGAGGAGAAGGTGGGCTTCTTAGATTACTTATCTCGAAAATATGCCGTCACTATTAACGCTTCAGTGGAATCTCGGTGTGCGCTTCTTCTACCGTTATCAAGGCTTCGACTCGTGCTATCGTGCGCATCGGATCTTTCCAAACGACTTCAATAAGTGGGTTCTGTTTCCTTACGCCTTTTGTGAGCATACTTTTGGCACAGTGAAGATCTAAGCGAAATTATTCAAAACGTTAGGATTGTGCGAATTTAGAACTTTCGGCTCCTACACGTGCTTCTTCGACTACGATGCTGTAGAGGGATTCTTCGATGACCCCAGTGTTGCGCCAGCGGAGGTTGAAGCGGGGAAGAAGTGAGCACATTGATTGGGTTCCTGGGTATTTTTTTAATGATGTGGATAGATTACTTTCACGGCATAGTTTCGTTCAATAGTTGCTTGAGATTGATGTATTTACGCACGAAGCAACGCTCACGGAGGTTCATGACCAACATCAAGAATTTTCAAGGGAGATGCATAACATTCTGGATTCGCTGGGAGTTGCGGGACGAACGGCAATCGCACGCTCGAATCCTGACTTCGATGAGTTTCACGCCGTGCTTGTGATCCTCTTCTGGTTTACGGGTGAGTTCTGAAATGCCTCTCCCCGCTCCCTCTCCTTCCCTCCCTCCTCACTTGCTGAGGCAGTGGTGCGCCAGGTAAGAGTGACAGAAGAGTGAGGCTCGTCAAGTGATGCGACTATTGAGCAGGGAGCGAACGTGAAATAGTTCGAAAATTTTCAGATGGTTCTGCTGTGCGCGATGAGATCGTGCAGCTCGGAGAGCGGTACCGGGCGGCAGTACTGCAGGAGCTCCATGCGTACTACCGGTGAGCGTTTTCACTCGCCCATAAACGTTTCGGGATGATGCCTTCGTGATCTGAGCGCGCGTTGTTCAAGATGTGGGGCATTCCCATTTCCCGGAGATGGTTAGTGCCGGAGGCAATGCTTTTCAACTCGTGCAATGTTTCAGAGAAGAGCTCGGCTTGAACGACTACGCTACGAGAGTTGGCGAACTGTTCATGCTGATTCTGCATTTCGAAGTGAGTTTCAAGCAATTGTTTCTCGCCCCAAAAAAATGATTTCACAATGCTGTGGCTTCAGAATACGAAGGACATCAAGGAGCACTTCGAAATGTGCCGAATGCTCAACATCTTCCATGATGAAACGTTCATGTATCAACTGCAGAAAGAAGCATAGTTCTACTTAGAACTCTTTTCGATATAACTGTTAACTGTTGCAATCAATTTACTCACAGCATTTCACTGATTGATAAAAAGCTCAGTACAAACACGATAAAAATTTGCAATACTCTCAGCTTTCTGATCGACCATCATCGAACTTGACAGTCCGGGGAAGTGGGGTGGGGCTATTCTGGGAGAGGATAGGCGTCTCCGGGTCACACGGAATTGGCGAAACTATTTCTAGTTCAACCTGTTCCGATGATTCGAGTCGAGGTACGGTATCGTAGATCTGCAAAAAATTAACTTTTCAAATGGAGTGGGAAGCTCACTCACATGGTTATCGATCTTGACAGTCCCGCTTTCTTGTTTGAGCCTAGCAATGACTGCCTTGAGATCATTGACAGTTTCGGACTGAATCAGGATGTTCGAAAAATGGTTGGTTTTCGTTTCTCACCACATCAAATCCATCCTCATCTTCTTCCGTGAGCTCAGCAATTTCTTTTCGCAGGTCGGTAACCTCATTTTTGAGCTGGAAGAAGGAATATTGGAAACTGAACCAGTATTGAGCACAACACCTTTCCATTTTCGTCTTCGAGCTCCGTGATGCGTAGATTTTGCTTCATTAGATGAGCATTCGTTTCGCGTAGTTGGACGAGTTCAACGTTCAGCTTCAAAATTTCCCAATTTTGAATAGACGCTCAAACAATTTACTTTGGTCATTTTCACATTCAGCGAGTTGATTTGCTCATCCCTCTCCCTGAGTTGCTCCGTGAGCTCGAGTTCTCTCTGGAGCATGCGATTACTGTTTCGAAACTATCTTCCATCGTACCTTCCTGCACTGATCCTCATGCTCCTCAATCAGCGTTTTTATGCTGGACTGCTCCTCAGTAATGCTCTCAGGGACTTCGTACTGAATGAAAACATTCATTTCGAAACCAGAGTTCTTACTCGCATATTCCTTCGGAAGCTTAACCGACAGCAAGCTGTATTCGCCATCCTTTAGACCCATGCAAGTCAAGACACCGTCATGCACACCGACAAAGTATGAAACGTATGCATCCCTCAAAGAGGAACATGGTCATCTGCATCAGTTTCGAAGATATCTTACCGGAATTCAAGGGTCGGAAGAAAGGCCATCGTATCAGTATTGAGTGTGAATATGTTTTTGCCGTCCGTCAAATAGAGGAATGGCAAGGAATCACGCACGAACAATGCATATTGAACGCGGGTCTGAGAGATGGTCAGATGGACAAAGAGCGGAAAAATCTTCAACTAACCTCCACAAGAATGGCGTTTTCTCTCACTTTTCGTGCTGAGGGCCAGAGCGGATCCATGCTGCGTGCGCTAAGAATAACCGTTTGCCTGTAAGGATGATGTCGCATCACGCCGGTGATTGGTCGAATGAGAACATTCGGATGACAGTCTACTGGATGAGCACCATTTGCATATTCTGTCTACCACATAATTCTCTCGCTCTCTTTAGGGTACTACCCCGAGTTATAAATATTTGTTGGTAAATTTCATCTTGCAAATACCATTTTCGTAAAATTTATAATGGAAAAATATTTGTGGAAATTTATATTTTAGAAATAATATTTTGGAAAACATGTTGTGGAAATCAAACATGGGAATTCGTTTTTGGGAAATTCTCTTCTCGGAAATATATTTCTGTCAATTAGGGCGCAGCTTGATTTGCGCCGTTATGAATTTTCTTTGTTATAATCATGTTCTCGATAATTGATTTAACAAATATTGAACATTTAAAGGAGGGCTAATAGCAAATATTAGATGACTAATCTGCCAACGCAGAACTGTAGCTATCATGAACCATATCAGAAATCCGAAAACCGCATGGTTGTATCTTTTGCCTGAACGATTTTATAGCGAGTTGGCAATGTGCCATGGACGCTTGAAAGGACAGGGGAGTGGCGGGAATTTGAATGTGAAAGCATCTCGAT
>LS519285.1:0-11462 GCA_900490845.1 Pristionchus japonicus | reverse complement strand
TCTCCAACCCGTGAGAATCGTAGAGTATTCTGCAGCCGAGTAGACAAATTTCCCATTGAAATTTGATTATCGATTTTCGGTCCTTAGGAATCAATTATCCAACCTAAGTAAAACGGTTCTGAGATCCTCTGAGGGGTGCCCATCGACATGTATAGTCGAATTTAAGTGGGAACGAGGACTACTTTTGCGGTTCCCTTGTAACAGAAGTCATTGCTCATCCCTCGCCTACCATGGGTTGCCTCCTTTCTTCCTGCTTCCCTGTGCATTTCATCAAAGAATTGATAGATTGCTGCAAAACCTCCAACAAAGACCTGTCGAAAATCGTTTCTCTACCTCGCGACATTGTCTGGATGATTCTGGACAACGCTCCGGGCTCGATTCCGCATCTCAGATTAGTAGGTTACTCAACTTTATCATTATTATAAATTTAAACCATAATCAATGAAGATTTCAGGGTTCCCGGATGCTACATTCTCTAGTGGACGAATACATCCAACAACGAGGTGCGCGTCCTCTCGCGGGCAGATTGGAGTTTTCCTTCAAGAAAACTGATGAATGGGTAACCGAAGAGCAGTTCACAGACTGTCAGAGATGTTTTGAATTTCAGGACAGAATAATCATCTCAGTAGAAATTCCTCTGCGTGAAGCGAAAGTGTTTGTATGGCGAGTCGTGACCTTACGCCCTCCCGACTTGAAGCGTATTCAAATTCACACAACAAAGAGAAACGAGAAAGACTTGAAGGTAATCAAACTGAAACCTCATTTCTAAATGAGCTCAATAAAGATATGATTTTTCTCAGGTTTATCATTTGACCTTCTCTGTTCTCGACAACCACACAATCTTGGCGGGTTTCCTTAATGAGATCATTCGCGAAAGAGTGGAAGGAGAAGTAGTTATTCACTGCGAGAACACGCTATATCTGTGCTCTAAACTTCTGGAACGTTTCCAGTTCGAGAAGCTCAAGATTGTGATCACTGTACTCGCGGATCTAACAGCGTGAGTCTCTTTCGCTCTTTCTCTTTCGTCTTCAAAAATCTCCTATCACAGAAATCGCCTTCATTCCCTAGTTGGACAGCATGGCATCAACGAATTATCACTCCACATCGAAAGAAATGGCGTTTCCACACCCGGTAAGACAAACTTCTGGTTGCAATGAGGTTAAATGCATTTTCAGTCGATTTCCTGTACCGCTTGTCCCCTCCATTGCTCTCATTGTCGATTAGGCAGGCAGACTTGGCCAATGACAAGTCCATATTCGACGAGCCGGGAATTCGGTGGGACCAAATTATTGTTGGAATGTTCGCACGGAGATTGAGAACACTACGACTGCACAATTGCCGAATGTTAGGATATACCTCGGAAGAGAGCATGGTGCAGCTGAGCAAGGCAAGATTATCGTTTCATTTTTTAGGGTTATCATTCACAACTGTTGTTTTCGGTAGCCAGAAAGAGATTAGTTCTGCTTCTCAACATAAAATCACCAGTCGCAACATAATTTACAATCATTAGAATCACACAAAAATTATCGTTACAGAGCCTGTCACTCATGAGCAAGCCGCTCTGGTTCTCAATCGCCTACGATGGTCTCGAGAGTGAATATTCATACACGCAAAAGTCGTATGATGTGGACGGTATGATTATGCATGTATGGTCCCTTCGAAAATATTTTTCAGTTGGTTCCATCGATGAGGAAATGTATGGAGTTACAATCAAGCACTCATCGAGACGAAATGAGCAATTCGATGATTGAAAAAACCATCATGAAATTTGTAACTCGAATGCTTAGTTGATTGTTTTTATTTTGATCATGTAATGTCATCTCAATGAATAATTTATCGATGCTTAGCGCAGATTTTTCTTCGAATTTCTTCTTCTTTCTTTAGTCATCTTCTCATGGCGGAGACGACTGGTTCTCAGTGGACGATTGGGACGGCTGGAATGGATTATTTATTGAAAAAAATATTGTAGTAATTCCATTCACACAATCAGTATCATGTTCATGTGAATATTGCAATTTTTCGAAAACAATGCGTATTCCTAACCATTGTCACTCACTAGCATCCAAATTTCCGATTGTGAAATTATTCAAAAATAAAATTGAGGTTGATCTTTGATCTCCCTCCCTCACCTTCTGGTCCTCCTGCGCGGCCTCGACGGGCGCTGCGCCAGAGGTGTCGGTGGGCTTGGTAGCTTGTTGCTGCAAGCACCATGTTACACTTTCAATCATCATTTCAATACACCGGCTTCACGTAACATCTTTCGGAAATTTGCAAAGAATGTTGATATTGCGTTTCGTGAGTACTTTTTGACTGATTCCCATCTGTTTCCGAGCACTGTTACGCCCAAATTCCGGCACTTCTTTACTTCGCCGGACCCGGGTTCCCCTTTCCCTCCCACCATATCATTTTCCGTCCTCTGCAGAGGAGAGGGCGGTCTCTCTTCTCCCGAATTCCTCACCTCCCATCCCGACGGCTGGATGCGCGACGGGTGCTTGTACGCGAAGATGGGCGTGAGCAGGAAGATGATGGACCAGAGGACTGCAATTCTATTGAGTAGTCTGTCATTAACGTTAAAATCCGGAACTAGAGTATTGCAATTCGCTTTGACCTTCTCTAGCCTATCTCCCCCTCAATTCTTCTAGCATCTTTAGAGAAAATGTCCAGATTGTTGAAAGTAGTTATCAGTTGAGTTATGGAGCAGATTCCTTTTAGGATAGACGAGGAAATATGTATGAAAAAATTGATAAACTTCTCACCAATCACGACGATGAGGAACCAATACATCGAGTCGCGCTTGCTCGGATCGTCGAACTTCTGTAATACATTTCGAAATAAAAGGTATCGTCTCTTCATTTGACACACTCTCTCACACACTCGTCAGAGATTTTAGAGAGTGAGTGAAGAGACGATTGCTCGGATAGTCGAACATTTGCAGAGATCAAACTAATTATCATTCATCTTAAGCCTTTGGATTAAAAAACAACCGTCCGAACAGATGTTCCAGGAATCAAAGTAACAAATCTGGTTTAAAAAATTCTCGAAGAGTGCGAACCGATCGCTTAGTATCTTTCACCGAAGTGGTGCTCTCCGCCTACTAGACTACTGGAGACTACGCTCCTATCAAATGTTTCAACTATGATGTTCTCTCAACCTATCCTTATCTCTTTCATTATCCACTAACCGATCGTTTCGTATCCAGGAAATGGTACTCCTCCGCCTCCGTCTGTTAGACTACTAGAACCTCTTCCTAGTCCATTTTTTCGTATTATGAGTTATTTTATCCCATTTCATCCCTTTATATTATATATTCATAATTCTAACCGATCGCCTCGTATCCTTCACCGCGTGGAAGTGGTACTCCTCCGACGGCTCTACCTGCTGGTTGTACGCCGACGCTTGCAGGGGGATCCAGACGTCCCTAGGAAAATCCAAATCAATGGTTCTATTCGAAGCAAGTTTTAGACAGACACTCCGATTCTTGTGCTTCCTGCGCCATGTGGCTTCTACTGCACAAAATCACAACCAAAACAGAGCTACCGTAATCGTAAGCATGCGCTAATTGAACTTGGATAGGATGGCTGTCAACATGAATATTCCGACAGAAGTTTGTTTCAGAGAATATAATCAAGTGGTATTACTAACTTGTTCCCATTCAGATGCGTCGGCTTCTCAGTGATCGTCGACGGCATCTCTGTTGTGGTGGTCGTGGAGGGAGGAAGAGTGGTGGAGGACAGAGTGGTCTGAAGTTGATCTTTGATCTTCACGTCTCTATTATTGGGTTAGTGGAGGGAGGAGGGGTGGTGGAGGGAATATTCTTTGATCTTTGACCTATGATCTTTGAGCTTTAGTCATTATAATGGTTTTTTTCTTCAATCACTCACAGTTGGCTCTCCGCCCTCACTCGTCGTATTGGCGGTGCAGTTGAACAGTGTCCTATTGATAGCAATAGTATTGACACCGTCGGCAGCTCCGTCGCACGGATCAAGCGCGTCCACCTCGGTCAGCACTGAGGGAAATAAAATGAATGAATTGCGAGAGGTGCGAATGAAGAAGATGTAGATGGTGCAGAAGAATGTACTTGTGGAAAACATAGTTATGAGATCATTTCAGCCTAGATTTTTTGACACAAACTCACATTCCTTAGCCGGGTCGGCGGTCGTGGCATTGCTCGACGGGTCGGTCTCGTTTATCGGCGGTGTCGCTGTTGAACCTACGCATGTATGATCATCATCGCTACGATCTCCTTATGATCCGCACTGCAAGACTAGAGAGGGATGTTTACCTGTCACCGCAGTCTGCTCGGTTGAGGCGGAAGTAGCGTCAGATGAGCCTGAAAGTAACAGTAATAGGCTTGAGTCTAATTGGAAAGTGTTCGATCTGCTAGCTTCTATAGTGAAGATCTCCCATCTGTCCCCGCAGTCTGATCGGTCGTGGCGGGAGTTGCAGTTGCTGTTGGCGTGTCAGATGAGCCTGAATGTTACAGTTTTAGGGGTGAGACAAACTATCGTGCACCATGTATTGATAGTAGAAAAACCCAGTGAAACGCTATGTTAGTCTGTCGACCGATTTCATTACTCGCACCTGTTTCCACAGGCGGGATGTGAACTGCGCCGCCCTTTGGAGAGGATGCAACTGCAATGGTTAGAATGTCTCCATCTCGAGTGAAAGATCAAAGATCAACAGGTTGCCTATTCTGGTTCTCTATAGTATAGTGCATAACTTAGTGTAAAAGATTCATAAAAACGAAAGATCAGAGATCAACCAAAGATCAAAGATCACACCTGGCTGCACGGTAGTGTCCGTGCCTCCCTCGGTCGACGATTGCTTATCGCCGTTGACGAGCGAGAGGGAGAGGAGGAGAAGCACCTGAGAGATTCATTCGACATGTTATCTAGCCTGTCCAAACTCCAAGGGGGATATGTCACTAACTTGCTCAAAACATACCGAAATTCGGACAAATGAATGCAAGAACAGAAGGAACTCACAACGAATCGACCGCCGGAGATGAGCATCGCAGGGCGGAATGAGTGCGGAATGAAATCTCCCCTCGCTCTTGACAAAATCATTTCATTCAAATAACATTTTTGCCAAACGTAATTAGGGTACAATGTAAGCCCATAGAAATTTTGATCACACACACTGTGATCTTCAAAATCTATTGTTGTTTTCGATATGATGAGTTCAACTTCTCCAGGCAATCAAAATAACAAGCGTGTGGTTATCGCTTTATGATGTGTTTGAGTGTTTGAGGTGAGTAGGCAAGCGCGCGTACTATCGGTTTGACTTCTGGCCGCATTTTGAGTTTATTGCTTCAATACCGTAATTTTTCATATCTCCATAACATTTGTACATGAACCTCAAGTTCATTCGTCAAAGCATACTTCATGTATCCCTGAACGCATTGAATTGCACGTATTCGTTTCTTCTGTCTGCTACTTGTTGATTCCGCAACAATCTCTACCAATCGATCAAGCTTACCGGATGCACTTGTCAGCCCAAATCGCAACTCTTTCTTGATCTGTTCGATGACTTCCGCATCAAAAATAGATCAGAACCCTCGAATATTCAAGACATTTGACAACACAAACCATCGAAGACGTTTCTTTTTCTCAGGAGATAATTTCGATAAATATAATCAGCCCCGTCTGGCGATTGTCGAGCGCGCTTTGTCCTATAATCGCCACGGCTTTTTGACCTTCGTTTCCTCGAATCGCCCGCCGATCGATCTAGACTACCGCTTGCACTTGTCAGCTTAGCGCGTCTCTCCATCTCGTCCGCTATCTTATTGGACCAGACACAATGTGCTCTATCTATTCAAAATTGACCTTTGACATCTGTAGTTGTGCCTCACTGTGCCTCGGATCACTCAGCAGCATGGAGTAGTGTCACTACCCTGACCGACAAGAGAACACACTAAATTGTGAGTGTCAGAACATCACTGATCTACTACGGAGTAACCACGAAACTTCACATTGTTCATGAAGTTGCGGCTGAAAGCAGATGACATATTGTGCAAGAATTTTACGGTCTCTCACTTTTCCATTCAGTCTCGCTTTGCCTAACCGGCGAGAGAGCATTGCTAAACGAGAAACCATAAAATAGTAGCCCAACCCTGATTCCATCGAACCTCCGCGATTATTCAAATTTCCTTCTCCTCCGTTGACTCGCAAACGAGCGCAATTTCTGTCGAGAAGCGAGAGAAAAATTGTGCAATCGAGCAAAAATTTGAATGATCCCCCGACCACCGTTAGCTAGTACACAGGGTTCTCGGCTAATGTATTCGGGGCCGTATGGGCGGTGTACTTGCCGGCTGGAGATCACTATTGCTCCTGTAACAGTCAGACTATCCCGTCATGGAACACGTCATCTTCAATCATTCCGGATTCGATTGCTCATAGCTTCTAGTGAAGACGGTTCAATAGAATCAGTTGCGCTTCTATCATTAGTCATGATGACGTTTCAAGCGCTTCAGGTAGGGAAAGTTGTAGTAGCCATAAAATTCAGAATCAAAAGTGCACAAAAAGCGACGCTTTTGTGCCTGCGATTACTGCCTTTTGATTCGCTTTTTAATCCCATCTCTCGCTTATGTAAACCCTTGTCAACCTTCATTCGAGAACCGCACCAGGCAAAGATTGCTCGCTTTCAATAGTCGGCTCTGGTTACTGTATCTACTGGTTACACTCATCATCGCTGTCTGAGGTACCGTATGTATTGCGCATATTGATGATTTCTGCATTATCTCTACCAGATTTGTCCTGATGGTTGGCGTCACTGCAGTCAATTGCCATTGAGTTTCACTGAAATGACTGTCAACTATACATGGATTCAATAAATCGATAATGCCTTCCAGATGACTATATCTCGGGGGAGCTCCGCGAGGCGGAGCAAGAAAGACGTGTCTCTAGATTTGGATGTGAGATTGATTAATTAACTAATTAATTAATTAATTAATTAATTAATTAATTAACCAATAAATAAATAAACTAATTAATTAACTAATTAACTCACTAACTAATTAACTAATCAACTGATTAACAGGACAGCGACGATGACGAAGTGAAGCCGGTCGAGAAGTCGGCGTTCGACAAATTTCTCAATTACTTGTTATGCAGGTTCGCGCATTTTCATTCTTCTCTCGCGAAAATCGACTATTCCTATAAGACAAGAAAGTGATGATGAGAAGCTAAACAAAAGACAAAGTAACAATTTCAGAGGTGATCTCGCCAAGCAGACCCTCAAGATCCAGCCGGTAGCGTTCTCGGCCATGGTGAGCCACTTGAGTCTTTCTTTGTTTCTTTCTGACCTTGAGACATTGATATGTCTTCAATAGCGATTGAAAATGACGCTGTTCTATGCTGAAAAAGAGTTGAAATCTGATTGATTACCGATTGAATTTCAACTTAGTTGAATCAGAACAATCACTCATCGTATTCCAGTTCCGCTACGCCGAGAAGAAGGAGTACTTGCTGCTCACGCTGGGCTGTCTGTGCGCCATCGCATCGGGAGCTTGCCAGGTAATAAAACTCCTCGAAACTTTTTCTTACTTCTCGGAAATGTGCCCCAACCTTCAACTATGCGTTCGATGATAGTTAATAAATTAGTACTGAGTGAAACTCAACACGTCTGTATAGAGAAATGCCAAACCCTTCGTATGGACGGTAACTCTCCCAGGTAGGATCAAGAGACTTCCGTTTAAAACCCAAAAGTTAATGGAATTTATTCCAGCCCTTCCTCGCCATGGTGTCGGGAGGCATCTTCAATTTGATGCTTGTGAGTGATCTTTGGTCTTTGATCTCTTTGCTTTGCAAATCCAGAGTTCAGGTCACGAACGTCACCACACCCGAATTCCGAGTGGAAGCCTACAAATACGTGTACACTTACGTGGGCATGGGCGTCGGAGTGACGATCATCAACTTTATCAATGTTCGTTTGATCCGATTTTCGAAATGCTTGCTTTTCTGGAGTTAATCAATCGATAGAATCTTCAAAAATCGAACATTTCCAGTTCACCTGCTTCGACATTGTCTGCTCACGTCTGCAAGCCCGCACCCGAGTGCATTTCATCAAGTCGATACTCAGGTACCGTATCCTTCTCAATTACGACCGATGGTCACTAACTGACTGTAAACTTATTAAATTCCAGGCAGAACGCTGGCTGGTACGACAAGAATCATGCTGGCGCGCTGATCACGCAGCTGAATGAGTGAGATCGTTTTATTTTTGATATTTTTATATTTATTAAATAATTATTTTTGCAATTTCAGCAACATGGAGCGCATCCGCGAGGGCGTAGGAGACAAGCTGGGACTGCTCATTCGGTAAGTTACTCCTACGATCACTGTTAGACGTTTCAAAAGCTACGACTTCATTGGAGTTTTTTGAACTGAGTGTCGAAGCCGAATCAAATGTTTAGGTCAATGCTTATACAAGTTCGATTCTTGAAACACATTGTACTTCTCGTTTTGAAATTTAGGCCGATTGGATTATTATTATTATGGTAGAATTTTCAACTTTAGGCAGACTGGAATAACATTATGGTTAAAGAAGATCAAGATGTAGTTGTCAGTGTCCTTGCCTCACGCTTGAACATGATTGGGCAATCCATGCATTATGCATAATCATTTCTCTATCATGAACGAATCCTATCGTTGCACAATGTCAGAATTTTGAGTGCGGAATTGACAAGAGTTTATTGAAATAATAATAATTAACAAAAATAATAAATAACTAATTAATAAATCCCAGTGGTCTCTCGATGTTCGTCTGCTCTCTGATCATCGCGTTCTCGATTGAGTGGAGGATCGCCCTGTTCATGAGTGCGCTCGCTCCGGCTGTGTGCACGTGTATGAGCATTATGGCAAGGGTGAGTATGGGGTTCATCAAAAGTCCGAAAAATATGTTTGTATCAGATGAATGATTTGATTGAAGAAGCAGCTATTGTGAAATCGAAGAGCCTCACAACTTCAATGTTGAATAATTTTCTTGAAACTCAGCTGAAATCTCAAAGTTGAAACCTCTCAGAAACTGTCCTCCTCAACCGCTAAGGAATTGAAAGACGTGGGCTGTGCTGGCGCGGTGGCTGAGGAGTCGGGTAATTAAACATCTTAATTAACTAATTAATTCTCTTACTAATTAATTAAATTAAGTTCTCGGCGTGCGCACAGTGCAGGCATTCAACGGGCAGCAGGAGATGGTTGATCGGTAATTAGACTAATTAGTAAAGTTACTAATCAACCTAATTAGGTACCGAGACGCACTGAGCAACGGCAGGAAACATGCGCTGAGGAAGAGTTTCTGGAGCGGCTTCTTTGGAGGTACGTCTCAAAATTGTTTTTAAATAGAATCAGTTATGTTTCACACTTCTCAAATAAGCTTGATTGTTTCAGTACGTTTAATGCGTTCTGCTCTGCTGTTTCAAAACAATATTTCTACAAAACATTCAATAAAACAGGCCAATGCATCGAGAACTGGCTTTGCAGGCTTCTTCTTCTTCATCCTCCAGGGATACCTCGGCTGCGGAATACTGTACGTTATCATCTCCCTGTCTTCTCTGTGATTCTGCTACGAATTCTTGCTCAATGTTTCTACTTGTTTTCCGGTTCTCTAATCATGATTTCCCCTCTCTTCCAATTTCAGCGTGTACCTCCCATTTTTTTTGTTTGAGAAACACTTCTTCCTCTATCCAAAATGTGTGCCAGATTTCAAAAATATCGCAGGAACAATTTCTCTCTTCCAGCTTCGGCGGCTACCTCCTGCGTATCGGCGTCGTGCCCGAACCCGGACAGGTCTTTACGGTGGTCATGGCGATGATGGTGTCGGCTTATTTCCTGGGTGAGTGAAAGTAGATGGAACAGTCATTTTTTGCATAAAAACAAGACAATATTGCAATAGACATAGACAGGGAAAAGTTGTTCTCTGGGAAAGGTTTGTCGTGACGGTCATTATGATTTCGGCTTATTTCCTCGATGAGACACGAAATGGAGATCAAAACAGAACATGAGAACACGATTCAGTTGGAATGAGTTTCATACAATTCTCAAATACGAAGAAATTTGATATCTTTCGATAAATCCTTTCTAGATATCTTTTTTGACAACACAAATCACAATTCCAGGCCTGATCTCGCCTCAACTGCTCGTGCTGCTCAACGCCCGAGTAGCCGCCGCCATCGTGTACAAGACCATCGATCGGGTAGGCTCCGCCCTCCAAGCCACGCCCCCATTTGGCTCCGCACCTTTTCCAAAGCCACGCCCCCCCCCCCCTTGGCTCCGCCCCCTCTCCCTAAGCCACGCCCCCCTTTGGCTCCGCCCTTTCCCCAAACCACTCCCCCTTGCAGATTCCGCGCATAGACGCGTACGCTGATCGCGGCAAGAGCCCGGCCTCGGCTTCCGGCCGAGTCGAGTTCAAGAACGTGCACTTCCGCTATCCAACCAGGAAGGATACGAAGGTAGGCCACGCCCACTTGGCTCCGCCCCCTGACTCCGCCCCTGACTCCGCCCCCTTTCTCAGGTGCTCAACGGCTTCACGCTCAGCATCGAGCCGGGAGAGACGGTCGCGTTCGTCGGGCACAGGCAATCTGTTAAAACTTTATTTGCAAACATCGGTTGAATTTTGAGCAAAAACGCATTATGTCTGATCGACAACAGATCGCATCTTGCTGACGATGTTCTGATGCATTTCGAGCGCTCTGTCGCGCTCCATTTCCACTTTGATGTTTTGAGCCAATGATGCAGTCAGGAGCTTGTCTAGCTCCTCGATGCGATTTCGCAAGTGATCCTGAACCATCGAATGAATGATTCACTAAGACTTCGAAGTCTAACCGGTTGTGAGCTTTCCCCATGATCCGAGGAAGATCTTGTAGATAGAATACCAAGTTCACGCTTCAATCTTTGTAATTTCTGAAAGAATAACGTTTGAAAAATTAAAAAGTATGATATGGTTTGTCATTCGAAATATCGCTGAAACTCATTGCAACTCACTATCTCAATCCACTCCTCTTCCTCCTTCTCTTTCATTATTCTCCATTGCTCTTGGTCCCTTTGCTTCTGATTCTCATCAGGTTTATTTGATTGGGCTCGATCAGTGTTGACGTAGTAGCTCGCAAGCTGAATTAGAAAGCGAAACGAATGTGTAAATTCGGACAAATCGACGTAACTTATGAACATATGTTACCGGATACTCGGATACGCTTGATGATCCAGTTGAGAACAATGGCTTGGAAGCAGACAGCCAACTGCGCCCTCCCGATGGGCGCATTTCTGTTACAATTAGATCGGTTCATGAGAAAATCGCTCCGCAATGACAACACATAAAATGTTATTTCTCATTCTGATGGTCATAGCAATAATGCAAAACAAGAAAAAAAACAAATGAACAAAAGGAAAAAAGAGCCGAGCCCACGATTAGCAGCCATGACGATGATAACACACCCAATCTTTTCTTTGTCTGTCTGTAAGGACAAA
>LS519282.1:743377-753394 GCA_900490845.1 Pristionchus japonicus | reverse complement strand
CCAACGAATGTGGGGTGTCTCGTACACGACCGTTCCCCACACCTATACGGACAGGATAGCGCTGATCACTATAGCCAGAAAAACTAAAGCGGGGGACCAGGGAGCGTATAAACATCTAACGGGGACAATCTTCAAACAACCTAGTCCATTCGCCTCGTCTTCCGGATCCATGGCATCGCACCCTCGTGGCCGGCGCGTGTCCTCGTCGCGTCGAGGAGTTGAAGGCGCCTGTAAGAACATAGGTTAGGATACTGAAAAGCACAGCGGCTGAGGGAATACTGTAGAAATACTGTAACCAAGAGATGGGAAAGCCAGAGGGGAGAGGAAGAGGGGAGAGGGGTATTGTAGCAGAGAGGGATACTGTAACCAAGAGAGAGGTACTGTAGCAAAAAAGGGGTACTGTAGCCAAGGGAATACCATAACCCGGGAATACTGGAAATATTACAGACACTGTAACTAGGGGATACTATAGCCTGGTGAGGATACTGTAATCAGAGTAGGCACACTTTAGTAAGGGGGTCACCGTAAGCAGAGGGATACCGTAATGAAGACTACCGTTGTCAAGAGGGATACTGTACTTGGTTGTGGATACTGTAGTCAGGGGAATACTGTAGCAAATGGATGCTAGTGTTTGGTAGAGTGAGAGGCAGTGTACGCCGAGGATGGAGGATACTGTAGCCATGGCAAGTGGTACTGTAGGGGAAGGGGCGGTCCAGGGCAAAACCGTACCTCCAGATGGCTGGTCGAAGCCGCCACTGCCGCCGGACGACCATCCTCAGGCGTCGCCCTTTCTGCAAAAACGGGGTATTTATGGGTGGTATGGTGCGATACTAGGGATCCCCAGGTGGATCCTCAAGCGTACCTGGCGTATCTCGGTCCTCCACCGGATCCCGAGTAGCGGGCTCCCTCGCAGGCGGGCTTGTCCCGAGTGGTGGAGGCGAGGCGAGAGCGGGGTGAAAAGAAGAAAATTGGAAAACGACCGACTTGTATAGGGGGAGGGGAGGGAGTGAACAATGGCAATTAGCGAGATGCAAAGTGGGGTGGAGAGAGTGAGATAGTCGATAGGATTTTGGAAATTCGATGAAAGAAAGCTTTTCTCTCCAACCAATGTGGGGGTGTCTCGTACGAGACCGTATCCCACACCTATACGGAGAGGGAGGCGGGGAAGCTTTCCTCTCCAACGAATGTGGAGGTTTCTCGTACGAGACCTGACCCCACACTTATACGGACAGGATAGCGGGTAGGCTTTCCTATCCAACGAATGTGGAGGTTTCTCGTACAAGACCGTACCCCACACCTATACGGACAGGGAAGCGGGGAAGCTTTCCTGTCCAACGAATGTGGAGGTGTCAAGTACAAGACCGTACCCCACACCTGTACGGACAGGGAAGCGGGTAGGCTTTCCTGTCCAACGAATGTGGGGGTGTCTCGTACAAGACCTTTCCCCACACCTGTACGGACAGGGAAGCGGGTAGGCTTTCCTGTCCAACGAATGTGGAGGTGTCTCGTACAAGACCGTACCCCACACCTATACGGACAGGGAAGCGGGGAAGCTTTCCTGTCCAACGAATGTGGAGGTGTCTCGTGCAAGACCGTACCCCACACCTGTACGGACAGGGAAGCAGGTAGGCTTTCCTGTCCAACGAATGTGGAGGTGTCTCGTACAAGACCGTACCCCACACCTATAAGGACAGGGAAGCGGGGAAGCTTTCCTGTCCAACGAATGTGGAGGTGTCTCGTGCAAGACCGTTCCCCACACCTGTACGGACAGGGAAGCGGGTAGGCTTTCCTGTCCAACGAATGTCTCCCCTAAGTTACACCTCCCCCGCCTCCCTCTCCTTCCCCCCTCACTCGTCGCTGGGGCAGTGCGGTTTGGACCAAAACAAGTTGTTTGATCCCCATCAGACTGGTTTCCGCGACTGTAGGTCCACATCCACAAACCTTGTCGAGACGTACTCTCATTATCTCCGTATTTCCAAGAAATGTTCCTCTTTTGACACCATATACATTGACTTTAAAAAAGCGTTTGACTCTATAGATCATCGATTGCTATTGTTCAAATTGTCTGAGCTCGGTCTTTCTGATCATCTCGTTTCGTGGTTTCGTGCCTATCTTTCCGGTAGAACCCAATCAGTGTTTATCGAGTCATCCTTCTCACCACCCTCACCCGTAGTTTCTGGAGTCCCTCAAGGTTCCTGTCTTGGCCCTCTCCTGTTCATCCTATTTATCAATGACATTTGTTCTAAGTTCCCTAAATCTATCTATTACTCCGTTTACGCCGATGACCTTAAATTATTTGCCGAGTCCCCATTACATTCCGACGACTTGCAATCCGCTCTAAATATTGTCTCTGATTGGTCCCTGCAATGGAACTTAGGTATTTCAGAAACAAAGTGCAATGTTGTTTACTATGGCCTCCATAACCCACGTAGGCTATTCACCATCAACGGCATTGCCCTGAACGAACCATCTTGTGATCCGTGTGTAATTAAGGACCTAGGTGTCCATTTCTCTCCGTCCCTGTCTTTCTCTAGCCATATTAGTAAAATCATAAGCAAAGCCCGCTCAAAGTCGAATCTCATTTTTAAATCCTTCCGCAGTAATTCACCATCTTTGTACCTTAAAACCTTCACCACCTTTATTCTACCCAATATTGAATACTGCTCAGTTATCTGGAACCCCGTTCACAGTGTCGACATGACCAAAGCCATTGAGAGAGTCCAGCGCGATTTCACCCGTAGACTGTATAAAAGATGCTCCCTGCCCCCTGTTCCCTATAGAATACGACTTCAGGATCTCAACTTAGTAACCCTTGATCGTCGCAGGTTCATAACCGACATTTTATTCCTACATTCTATTATGAACAATAGGTACTCTCTCGACCTCTCCTCCCTTCTCGTTCTTTCCCCCTCTCCTCGACCATTGAGAAATGCCCATCCTCTCCGTATATCCCTACCATTCATTCCCCACAATTCATTCTCTACCCTTGCATCTAGAACTATCAATACTTGGAATTCTCTCCCCTGTACAAAAGTATTTTCATCACATGATGTCTTTAGTCACTTTATTCGCTCCCAACCTCCCTCCTTCTACCCCGATTCTGTTATTGCCAGCTGGCTTAATCTTTGATCTACCCCCTCCTCTCCCTGTCTTCCCTCCCTGACCCTTTCCCAACCCTTGCTGCCAAGGAAACCCCAAACCGATTCGATATTATCGACGGACCTCCGTTTCTAGTTCACTCTCGCCACTTTCCATGTAAATCTGCAACGTAACGGAAATAAATGAATGAATGAATGAATGTGGGGGTGTCTCGTACAAGACCTTTCCCCACACCTATACGGACAGGGAAGCAGGTAGGCTTTCCTGTCCAACGAACGTGGGGGTGTCTCGTACAAGACCGTACCCCACACCTATACGGACAGGGAAGCGGGTAGGCTTTCCTGTCCAACGAATGTGGGGGTGTCTCGTACAAGACCGTACCCCACACCTATACGGACAGGGAAGCGGGTAGGCTTTCCTGTCCAACGAATGTGGGGGTGTCTCGTACAAGACCGTACCCCACACCTGTACGGACAGGGAAGCGGGTAGGCTTTCCTGTCCAACGAACGTGGGGGTGTCTCGTACAAGACCGTACCCCACACCTATACGGACAGGGAAGCGGGTAGGCTTTCCTGTCCAACGAATGTGGGGGTGTCTCGTACAAGACCGTACCCCACACCTGTACGGACAGGGAAGCGGGTAGGCTTTCCTGTCCAACGAATGTGGGGGTGTCTCGTACTAGACCTTTCCCCACACCTATACGGACAGGGAAGCAGGTAGGCTTTCCTGTCCAACGAACGTGGGGGTGTCTCGTACAAGACCGTACCCCACACCTATACGGACAGGGAAGCGGGTAGGCTTTCCTGTCCAACGAATGTGGGGGGTGTCTCGTACAAGACCGTACCCCACACCTGTACGGACAGGGAAGCGGGTAGGCTTTCCTGTCCAACGAATGTGGGGGTGTCTCGTACAAGACCGTACCCCACACCTATACGGACAGGGAAGCGGGTAGGCTTTCCTGTCCAACGAATGTGGGGGTGTCTCGTACAAGACCGTACCCCACACCTGTACGGACAGGGAAGCAGGTAGGCTTTCCTGTCCAACGAATGTGGGGGTGTCTCGTACAAGACCGTACCTCACACCTATACGGACAGGGAAGCGGGTAGGCTTTCCTGTCCAACGAATGTGGGGGTGTCTCGTACAAGACCGTACCCCACACCTGTACGGACAGGGAAGCGGGTAGGCTTTCCTGTCCAACGAATGTGGGGGTGTCTCGTACAAGACCGTACCCCACACCTGTACGGACAGGGAAGCGGGTAGGCTTTCCTGTCCAACGAATGTGGAGGTGTCTCGTACAAGATCGTACCCCACACCTGTACGGACAGGATAGCGCTGATCACTATAGCCAGAAATACTAAAGCGGGGGACCAGGGAGCCTATGAACATCTAAGGGGAACTATCTTCAAACAACCTAGTGCATCCGCCTCGTCTTCCGGATCCTTGGCATCGCACCCTCGTAGCACGAATGGCCGGGCCGTGTCTCGTCGCGTCGTCGAGTTGGAGGCGCCTGTAAGAGAATAGGTTAGGATACTGTAAAGAACTGTGGACGAGGGGTACTGTAGAAATACTGTAACCAAGAGATGGGAAAGCCAGAGGGGGGGGGGGGAGAGGGGTACTGTAGCAGGTAGGGATACTGTAACCAAGAGAGAGGTACTGTAGCAAAAATGGGGTACTGTAGCCAGGGGTGGTGGGGACCGTAGTCAGCGAGATACTATAGCAAATGGATGCTAGTGACTTCGGAGTCAGGGGTACTGTACCCCGGGGACCAGGTGCTAAAACCGAGGGAGGAGGTACTGTAACCAGGACAAGTGGTACTGTAGAGGAAGGGGCGGCTCAGGGTGCAACCGTACCTCCAGATCGCGAGTCGAAGCGGCCACCGCCGCTGGGCGACGATCCCCAGGCGTGGCCTCTCTGAAAACATGTAGTGTGGTGGGGTATGGTGGGAAACTAGGGATCTCCAGGTGGGTCCTCAAGCGTACCTAGCGGTCCTCCACCGGGTCCCGAGCCGACCGCTCCCTCGTAGGCGGACTGTCCAGAGTGAAGAGTGGTGGTGGAGGCGAGGCGAGAGAGGGGTGAGGAAAAGAGAAAAATGGAAAATGACGGACTTTTATAGGCGGAGGAGAGAGGGAGAACAATGGAAATTAGAGAGATGCAAAGTGGGGATGGAGAGTGAGGGAGAGGGAGAGCCAATTGGATTATGGAAATTAGATTAGAGGAGAGGGAGTAGGGAAATGAGTGAGAGTGAACGGATTTGAATCGCGTTTTCTGTGTTCGTGACCTGCTGTATTTGTGGATAATGATACGGATTGTGATACATGATTTGCATAGAATTTAGATTATGACACTGGCGTTCGGCAGGAAAATACATGCAAAGTGCAGAGCGATGAAATTGTGCAAAAATCACTTGACGGTTCTGAACATGCCCACCAACTCATTCCGTGTAACTATGAGTTTCTCCGATTCACTAGGAACCTGAAATCACGAATTGAAGATGGAAAGAGGTAGACAGTCAAAAACAGAAACCAATATTTTTTTCGAATCGTTATTTTATTGACTTCTCGGTGAGCAACTCTTTGATTCTTCACTCCGTGAATGGCTCTCTTTTTTTGGCATGTACTTGCATCTCTACGTCAGGGGTGAGAAGATAGCGTCATTGTAGCTGAAACGAAAACAACCAAACAAAGAAACTATTTCAGTAGTTGTGCTCCGCATTCTTCTTCGTTGAAGCGGGTTTCGAATCATTTCCGGGATGCACACTGTAGCAGATCCTAATAGTTTCGAAGTGTTGTTTTCAAAATGTCTTTTCATCATCTCATCATCCCATTGATTCTCCCTCGCCTAATCTCTCCTAGGAGACAGAGAGATAGGATATCTACATCGCACGCAACGCATGGGAGTCATCATTCTCTTCCCCAATCCCTCAGACTCGAAGCCGCGGGAACTAAATGCATCATAATGATGGGTAAAATTGGGTAAAAGTTTATTGCACAAACAACAACTTGGTCAAGCTTATTTCACAAAATTTAATAATTTTGGAACATTAGGAAGAACGCGGTGGCTTCATTATCCTGTGCTCTCCTCCGCTCTTCGAAGATAAGATAAACACTATCAACGGCATGAAAACGACGTCGCAATTTGTCCATTTCCTCGTCAATATCGGCTATATATTCGACGTTCTTTCCATCCCGAAGTGCGAATTTTCTCTGATTCGCTAGATCGCTGTACATTCTACTGAAAATGCTGTTAATTTTTATTTAGCATAATTTTCAGAACTGTAAACCGCACTCAGAAGCAATGCCATCTTTACATACCTTATTGTATGGATACACTTCATATCAGTATACAATTCGTCAGTAACGACGGTAAAATGTTTGCGCAGCTGTAATGTTCTCTTTTCGGGTTACTCATTCCAATTGGAAGAGATCAATTTGTTGATCAAACTGCAATTAAAGAGCTAAGAGTTTTTAAAAAAACATGCAGCTTGTGCATCTGCAATGGAATGGAGTTCGAGTGGATACGTTTGTAGAATCGCTTTGCTCTCCTCATCGACGAGTGTGGAAAAGCTTGAACGGCAGATACAACAGGTCACTTCTCGTTTAGCTTTCTAAATCCATGCAGAGTATTTTCCGGTCGTTTGACAAAAATCAAGTCCAACCTTGAGTGTTTCGATCCATTTACTGGCACAGGTACGGTGTAGAGTGTGGTTGCACAATTTGAAAGTTGCCTTCCGCTGCAATTTTGCGTGAATCAGATCTCTGTGGATCTCACAATGATCCACTGTTACAGACACTAGATAGACCCGTTTCAGCGCTGTGGCGCGTGAATGTTAATATATGGAGTATCTCACTTTGATTGGCAAGGGATCGAGGCAAACCGCGCATGCATCCGCCGCTTCTGCTACTTCAGCACTCCTAGCTGTGTCAGCTTGTGCGAATGTCGCTGAGCGCTCATTGATTGCATCTAAAATCGTTATCTCAATCGATTTGTCAGTAGGTTTCGTAATCAGGATATATTAACAACTCCATTGAGCACGCCCATGCACTAAAAGCGCGCAGAGAGGAGCATCGTGAACATACTTGGAGTGTCTGCAATACCCACGGGGGAAACGACTGTCTCGCTGTTCGTTGTAATAGTGTACTCAGTTGGTTGCTGCGAGGCTCGCATACGTTCCTGTGGTAGAAGTTTATTAATCTTGTCAGTAGAATGAGCGGGATTTGTAAGAATAGAGATTATTCATACTAGTGATCTAGAAGGTTCTACATATTTTTGCCTAGCCATCCAGCACTAGCTCAGATGACAGCCAGGCACAGTTGTTAGGTAATATACAGAAGGCGCAATTGGCTGTCCATCCGAGTTAGTGATAGTCATCCTCTTTTCACTGACCCGAACCGCAGCAAGATCCTCGTGCAATTTGTCGAGAAGTTCCATCCTTTTCAGCAGTTTTCTCTTTTGATCGACGATATCTTGGAGATACTCGTCATTTTTTCCGGCCGTTCGAGCATGTTTATATTGTCGTGATAATTCGACAATCCATAGGCTAGATAATGAAGGAATTGAAGTCAAATTACTCTTGTTAAAACTATTGCAAAATGGTTTATGTAATAGCTAATTCAAGTAGTAGCTTTAGAGTCGCAACATAAAAAGGATCTCACGCAGTGCTTATATTCACTCGATCCAGCTTTGTCTCGAATGCATTGAAATCGTCCAATGAATTTGCCAAAAATTTCTGAGTTGGCTGGAACCATATATGACGCCGTTCGCGTAAGACTCGATAAAAGGCCGGTACAGCCAAAATGGGTCGATTACCTGAAAGTGTGTGCATTGGGGTTCTCGAGGGTGCTGTTGAAGATGCGCGCCTTCATTTTGCATTTTGAGCCTCCGTCGGCTCCAGACGACGTCACGTCGAAAACCCTTTTATTTCTATTTCCATGTTCTAAATAGCGCTAAAAATAAGTGAGCGCGTTTCCCAGGTTAGAATTTGATGCTGATCACGCCTGTCGAGGTCATTTTTCATTATTTTCAAAAATTCTTTATTTGTAAAATGAGATTTAGCAGAAAGATCCGTGCAGGCTTAGCAACACACACCATTCGATCCGCCTTGAAGAGAGGATTTCGAAAATGCCCCTGAACGTATGCAAATTCCTTTGGGTTTTTAAATGAGCAAGGAAAAACCGAGGCAAAGCTGAGTGGGAGCGACGTCTCTCTCCTTTGATCTACCTCTTCCCCGAGCTGTCTCTCTCTCCGCTCTCTCGTATTTACACGCTCTCTCGCCTCGCCCTTGAGGTCCCTTGAGGTTTCACCTCGGTTTCTCCTTGCTCATTTGAAAACCCTAAGGAATTTGCATACGTTCAGGGGCATTTTCGAAATCCTCTCTTCAAGGCGGATCGAATGGTGTGTGTTGCTAAGCCTGCACGGGTCTTTCTGCAAAATCTCATTTTACAAAGAAAGAATTTTTGAAAATAATGAAAAATGACCTCGACAAAGGAATCAGCCATTTCAAGAGCTGAAAAGGATGCATTAATTGCTTATCAGGTTCAAAAATGAGCCAATTGAGAAGGAAAAGATGACATTATCAGTGCGTTCGTCTTCATTCATAATTGTGGAAATATAGTCAAACTTTGAGTCCATGCAGCTATGAAAATGAGCATGACTGACACATAACACGAACAGAAATCGATGTGGGGTACCTAGGCCTATCATAATCTGCAGCAAAATCGTGGTGACACTTTTTGCTGTACCGCCAGGAGTGCGATTCTTATGCAAACGCAGTGTTATGAGCAACATACTACTTATTCACCCTACCTTTCGACCAAAATGCGCAAAACTCACATCGAGCATGGTGACGTTCCTCCCTTGGTAAGAGAACATCCGAGAGTCGAGCGTCGGATCGGATCGAGCTTCCAGGAATCTGCCGAATGCTAGTGAAGTCCAGCTAACATTGGTTATGAGCTTGGAGGTTAGCGTCTGTAATTTCGCAACTTTAGGTCAAACATACGCATGTTTCACAAAGAAAGAAAGTCTGAATAGGTTAGATCTCAGAATGTAAAAAGTAGATACCAGAAGTCTGAAAGATGAGAAAGACAAGCTTGCCTCAAGATTGAATCTTCGAATGACGTATTCGCAGGAGGTTTTGTGCACGACGATTTCGTTCTCGTGGATGAACCACTGGGAAGAAATTGATGAAGAAAGCAGAACTTTTGAAAAAAAAGCAGAAATTGATGAATGAAGTTATTTTGATAACTGATTAATGAGGAATTCTGCGAACAACAATTCATTACTGACATCAATCTTCCTGCCGTCGCACTCAGCCTGGATTCGATAGAGAGAGGCGTGAGTGTGTGGGCACTGAATCTGCAATGATTCCGGAATTTGACTAACAGGAAGGAGGAAGGAGTGCTACCGTAACCTACAAAGGTTATCATGATCGATGAAGAATGAAAGCTACAGTATCCTACGGGGGTAAAGACTTCGCGAGAAATTACCGTATCCTTGATCAGGCTGCTGAACGAAATATTAGCCACGATCTGTGCAGGTTCTTTCACGTCGGATGCTCGAATTCGCTCCAGCATCGCTTGTGAGGTCGCAGAGAGATTACGGTAACTACGAGCTTCCAGATGCTTGAGGATCATGCGAAAGGGAACGTCCGGAACGAAGAAGAGAGGGCTGGGTCCTGTAACTGGAGGGATTACTGTATTAAGAGACTGTCTCGGTAAAAATTCAGCATCCCGCGGACATCTCCTTAGCACAAAGATCCAGCCCTCCCCACTACCATGGCATGAGAGGGTATGGGTCCTTGACTAGCTTCCTGCGGAAGCTGCGCCCTCCGGGGGCGCCTGCCGCGGGCTGGGGCTCGCTACGCTCGACCCCCTTCGCTCCGCGGTCGGCTTGCCCCCTGCGGGGGCGCGCCGACCGCTTCGC
>LS519282.1:681143-740077 GCA_900490845.1 Pristionchus japonicus | reverse complement strand
ATATGAAAATCGATTTTTTGAACTTCCCGCGCACATGGCGCACCACGCACGCGACGAGGAATCCCAAAACCACCACTTCATCAATCAGGGGTCCATACCCTCTCATGCCATGGTAGTGGGGAGGGCTGGATCTTTGTGCTAAGGAGATGTCCGGAAAAGAGACGAAATGATAAATTTTTACGGAGACAGTCTCTTAATAAACGTATCAAACCCCAAAAAAAAACTGAACTCACCTTTAACCGGTAGTTCATTATCAGTATCAATTCGAGGTAATAGTTTGGCTTCATAGAAAAGACTAAAACCGTCCGAAACCTGGAAATTCTTTGTTATTGATCGAATGAATTAGAGATCGTTCATCGGGAAACGACTCTCTTCATTTCTCGTGTTCTCTCGACTTTTTGATGAACGAGTGTACGAAATGAAGAGAACATCCTTATGCTGAACGCGTGGGAGGCCAAGACTTTCAGGGAGAGAATCCTTCAGATACCTCGAGTTCCTCCATCTCCTCCGCTCTTTTTCGGCTTTCACTCTCAGTCGATTGAGTGGAGATCCAGGACTTCGTGTCCTCACTATCTTCCTCAGCAACAACTAAAGGTAACTCTAGGTTACAGTCCCTTAGATGCATTGAGTCGTAGTCACGAAACAGCCAATCAAAGGGAGTGCTTCGTCAGTAGGGCCGTTCAGAGATGAGGGGAAACATACCGTTGGGTACAATTGACATCTCGATCTGCTCAGTTGCATTGGGACGGGAGTAGCTGCAGCCCATTGTCGCTTTCGACTGACTGTGGAACGGTAAAGTAGTGCGAACCACAGAGGATTTCTTGAAAGAAGACGAGATGTTGCGATGAGAGGAAGATAGAGATAGGGATATGAGACTCTTTGGATGATAGGCCTATCACCCTGGCAACTATTCCGTGTCAAATGCTCTTTTTCGTGTAGGGAAGAGTAGATAATGGAGACATCCATTCAATAGCATACCACGTGAGAGATATCGCTGATAGTAGAAGATGTTTTGTCGGATGTCAGTTGAAGATGATGTTTTCTGTGAATCACAATGTGGGGGAAAATGCAACAGTAGAGCTTTTATCTTCAGCAGGTTCAGAGAAACAAATGTAGATGTTGCTGATATACACTAGAAAGTTCAGAAGATTGAAAAATAATAATTTGAGAAAGAAAAACAGCAAAACAGCCAGGTCAAGTGAGTGACCATGAGCTCAATCATGAGCAGGACAGGGGAGAACTGATAATCCAAAGACTCCGGACCTTGGCTGTTCTGCCCTTCCTTTTCACATCTCGTTGATATACCTATGCGACTGCGCTCTACTTTCGCCGGGTTATAGAACATGCGAGGGATGAGAAGGGGAGAGATAACAGTTTGATTGATGGCTGTGTAATCATCCTCTTCTACGATTACGAACCAGGGATCTGACAAATACCAACAAGTCAGACGAATATCGAGAACTTTAATGAGATTTCACGTTGTTCCTCTTCTTTATTTTCTTGAATTTGACTTCAAAAATATGTACAAAATAATATTAATATTAAATATACAAAGAGCCATGCTCAAAGCCGGTCAGAATAAGCGTGTGCGATGATCGTCGAAATGTACGGTATCACGCGGTCCGTTCAAATTTTGGAAAACAGCCAAATTCTTACGAAATTTGAATTTTCGTATATTTACGCATGTCTCTGGCTTTCACTGTGGTTCCAATTCTCCATTCCAGCAGTATACAGCATAGCTCTTCTGCAAAAGTTGCCTATTGCGTTACTATTATCAGTTGTTTCTGGGTTAATTGCTGATCAACTTTCCTGGTTTTCTCTGTCGTTACTCTCCCCTGGAAGAGTATTCTGTTTTTTTCTGATCTTCCTTGTCCATCCGCCTCCACTTACCTTCGCTTGAATGGCGTGCTCACGAAAGAACATTTGCGAAACACTCTGAAGACATCATATTTCGTCATTGAACACACCACTCTTGTCTCTAGATTGTCGGTTGTCCATCTCCTTCCTTACAGTTTATCTTTGCTTTGTATCTGTTCGCGTAGACCCACTGGGTGCTCTTTTGCTCTTTTCTCTTTCCTCCTCCTCCTCCCCTCTCCCTTTCCTCTCCACTATCTATCGCCGCGCGTCTCCAGTTCATATCTATCACCTTCCCTTTCTACCCCCGCCCTCTTCTCGCCTCGCCTAATAAGGGGGAACACTACACACGCAAACGTTGATCGATATGCTGCTGCTGTGCTCGACCACCTTCCCGCTGAGCGTGCACACGGCACAGGCCGCTAATTACCTAGCTTCAGTAATGAATCGACCCTCCGACGGACTCACCTTTCTGAACAGGCAGCTCAAGCTGGACTCCAGAGAAGACGGTCAGTGGTTTCATATTTTTAGTTAACCCTGAGTTCAACTGCCTCAAAATCTTCCCAAAGACGGTCGCTTTGTTAAAAACTTTGGACAGATTGCGTTTTGGCAGTGATAATCGACCAATAGCGCGTCAATTTCAATATTTTGGTAAACGTAGTTCTATGGGAACCTCAATCGCATTGTGAAATTCTGCGCCAGTGTTTGTTCAGCTTGAAGTTACGACGATGGCACACGTTTACGATTTCTCAACAAAAGACATTTTTATTGATACTGAAAGAGAGTTTGTAAAATATAAATATTGGTTTAATAAACTTTAAAAAATTTGCAGCCGAGGACGTCGCATCACAGATTGAGGAGTGCCCGCGTCTCGGCTTCCTCGAGCTGCGCGGAAATACCATCGGCGTCAAGGTTTGTAGCTTAATTATTTAATCAAATAATCGATATTCGACTTGAGACAATCGATTGTTGATTATATTATTGCTTTTGCTTTAATTGATTGCATCTGTGCTGTTCAGGCAGGAGAACGCATCGCCGAAGCACTCGAGAAGCACCCCGAACTGAAGGTGAGTCAGTTCGTCATCAGTTCGTGAGCAACAATGATGCCCACGTATCAAAAATATTTATCCGATTGCAGTTCGCGCTCTGGTCCGACCTCTTCACCGGCCGCCTCAAGAATGAGATCCCCCCCATTCTGGTTAGTATTAATTGAGTTAATTAGTGAAAAAATTGCAATAAACGAGGCAGTCACAAACGTGCACCATCACACGTGCACCATAATGCACCCGAGAATTTCTAATTAATCGTAATTAAGCGCTCAATGTGTGGATCGATGATGCGTGTGGGCACGTGTCTGACCGAGCTCGACCTCTCCGACAACGCCTTCGGACCCATCGGCGCTGAGGGCATCCAGGTACGGTAATAAGGTTTACGGTAGTCTTCCAAGGACACGATAGTGGGAGAGTGGCAAAGATTCGGTATCATGGACACCGTTAGAGATCCTATTGGGCAATTCCCTCGAGAATTACTTTTTCTAGTATTACCAAGATCGTCTAAATTACGAATTCTGAGTTGGATGCGCGTTATAACCGTCGCGAAACTCAAATGAACACATCTCGAAATACAGGATTTCCTCTGCTCGCCGTCAGCATTCGAACTGAAGACACTCCGACTGAACAACAACGGGCTCGGAGCAGGAGGAGTGGTTAGTTGATCAATTATTTTATTAATTAATAAATTTCACAATTCATATTTGTATTTTGCTCGTAAGCCAGTCAACAGCGCGAGTTGTTGTCGCATGACTGAGTTATCGATTGGTTTTATCACTAATTAATATTATTAACTGCAGATAATCGCCAACTGCCTTCTGGCGGCGCACCGCAACGCGGCGGCGGCCGGACGCAAGTTCGCTCTCAAGACATTCGTCGCCGGTGAGGAAATACTGTTTATTTTAATTAATTTATTACCATTTTATCTAATTCTCCAATATCAGGTCGCAACCGTCTGGAGGACCCGGGTGCGAAGGCGCTGGCCAATGCGTTCAAGGTACGGTAGTAGTTATTGATTACTTGAGGCTAGAAGTATACGGTAGGTGAGGTTATCGATTCGGTGTTATTACCACCGTGGTACGGTAATTTATCGATTGATTTCGCAGACGATCGGCACACTCGAGGAGATCACGGTGCCGCAGAACGGAATCAGGAAGGACGGCATCGAAGTAAGGCAAATTCTAATATTTGTTCAATGATTTCATCGTGGTCTGCGTGCTGAAACCCCCGGGCTTTCTTTAGAAATCGATAGAACAACGGCCCTTTCGTCGTGGTTTTGTTGTTAATCACACAATTAATTAGTTAATTAAAACTAGCCAATTAATCAATCTTCATAATTAAGGCGCTGGCGGAGTGTCTGGGCGCGAACAAGTCGCTGCGCGTCATCAACTTCAACGACAACACGGCGACGCGCAACGGAGCGATCGCCATCGCATTCGTGAGTTACTTGTGCTGATTGTGAAAGGCAGAACTAGGAGGAGGGTTTGGGCTTCATCGTTACCACATGTGCCTATGTAATCGTGTTTTTGTGATGCGACCAAGCCACCCACTGCTGAAATAAACTCGTCTTGTCTCTCGAGAGTACGTCGTGAGCAGTCAGCTTGGGTTGAGAACTGTGTGACTAGTGCTTGATACGCAATGTTTTCTCTGATGGTACATCGTATGTGTGCTTGATTGATCGGACAGGCGATAAGCTGTCAACGAGCATCTCGCTATCAGATGACAGAGGGATTATGACGATTTGAACGGACGGGAAATTTGAAACCTTCCTTTGCTTTCGAAAATAGGGAATTGAGGTGTTTTGTGCTTGGCATTTTCAAGAAATTATTCAATTATTTATTCTTGCAGTCTCTCGGCGACCTCAAACAGCTGGAGGTGCTCGACCTCGGCGATTGCCTGTGCAGGTGAGATTGGGTTGAAAAAAATTTATTCCGTGCTAGAATGACACTGACTTTTTCCCGGGATGAAAGTTTCTTTACTATTGGATCATTGTGTTCACTAATTCACTAATTAATTAATTAATTAATTAATCGCAGAGCCAACGGCACTACGGCCATCCTCTCCGTGCTCGTCAGCAAGCCGTTCCCTGCCCTGAGAGTGAGCATTTGTTAATTAATTAATTAGTTGTTTAATCGGGGATACATATTTATTAATTAGCTAACTGGGGCGACATCATCTGCTAGCCCGCGAAATTATTGTGAGTATCTAATATCTGTGTTTCACCGACTGTTCTTGAGCTGTTCGAAACTCTGATGCTCAACGTACGAGACATTGACTTTTCCAGTTAAAAAAATTCACATCTGCCGTTGGCGGGGGATCAGTATTTTGTTACTATTTTTGTAAATAATAATAATATTTTTAGGAAGTGAACCTCTCCGGCAACGAGCTGCCAGTGGCCGTCGTGAGGAATGTGCTGGGCGCGTGGAGTCGGATGCAGGGCGGGACCAAGGTGAGACAGGGCAAACGATCTTTAAAATAGACTGCACGCTAGGGGCGCCGGGTTTAAGAAATCCAGATGGTTGGTAAGTTGAAGAGGGCGTAGAAAATGCGAACCGCGTTTCTCGAATCCTGAAATGTGGCATCGTATTTGTACCGGATTATCTCGAGTCGATGATAGTGAAACCACTTCAATATACTTACGCATTCGATAGAATAAATTATTCCCAACCTGTAAGGCACAGTGTAGAGAGGAGAGGGGAATTGCTATAGACGGGCACGGCTTCATCGGGATCTCATCGTCGTATAATTTACTGTTTCGCATCCTGCTCTATAGTTGCTTCAACATGAATGTAATGATGACGATGAGACACTTTTTTCAAAAAAAAATGTTTACTGTGTGTAAGTGATAAAAAATAATTAATCAATTAAATAATTTTCTAAATCTGTGCAGCTGCGCGTCACGAACAACGGCTTCGGCGGCGAGTGGACGGAGCTTGCGGAGGAGATCGAGAAGCGTGCCCTAGCCGACCGGATCGATCTGGGCAACGAGAGGTACGGTAGAGTCACTTTGCGATTGGTCGGAATACAGTAGTCAGTGCGTATGAAAGTCAGTTGGCAATCATCAGGTTCATGAAGTATACGGTAGCAAACTTACTGCGTTTAGCGACGACGAGGGCACGGCGTCTGAGGAGGAAGTCGAGGAGAGCGATGAGGAGGAGAGAAGGAGCAGACAGGGCAGTGAGGAGGACGAGAACAAGATGGGTGAGTTCGGTAGGATTACGGTAGTCGTGGCGTACTGTACGGTTGCGGTAGGGTATCTGATCCAAATCACTGTATCACTGTATGACGGAACGCAAACTTCGGAAACTTTCGATTCGATTTCTTGACTCGATTTCTTGCTCCATTTCAGGCGCCGGCGACCCGCTGGCAGGTGCGTTGGGCCGCATGGACATGCAGCAGCCGGCTGCTCAGCCACCGCAGCAGCAGCAGCAGCAGCCGCAGCCCGCAGCTCCTCCTGCAGCACAGGTATGTCGGTTGGAGAGGCCTACGAGAGCAGAGTAACTACCGTTTTCTGCGAGGCTGATGAATGAGGGGACTCAGGTTACGGTAGTTATCGATTTTCCTGTCAGGACTCGTCGGACGGCGAGAAGAACAGTGATGACGACAGCGAGGAGGACGAGGATGAGGAGTACGATGAAGATGAAGGTACGGTAGGGATACGGTATCGATTGGTTGAGAGCGGGAAACGGGGAATACGGTAATCGATAATTATCGATCGATTCGCAGACGACGATAGCGAGGAGGAGGGCGAACTGGAGCCAAGCGCCGACTCGGCCAACAGCGGAACCGCAGCCGGTGAGTGGAATACGGTAGGAATACTGTAGCCACCCGTAACTACGGTAGGTGCCGTTGTAGTGGGTTTATGGAGGACGTGCAGCATGACCAACTGAAATCGTTGGACGAAGTATTTGTTGGATTTAGAGAGCTGTGTGAAACGGGGATGCTTCATTGTTATTTGATCGGGCATCACAACAGTTTTTGCAGCAACGAGCCAACCCTCCGACGGACTCTCCTTCCTGAACAGACAGCTCAAGCTGGACTCCAGAGAAGACGGTCAGTGATTAATCAATGCTTTGTATCTTTAAATATTCATATTTATTTAATTTTAATTATTAAAAAATCGAAATTGCAGCCGAGGACCTCGCTTCGCAGATTGAGGCGTGTCCGCGTCTCGGCTTCCTCGAGCTGCGCGGAAATACCATCGGCATCCAGGTTTGTTGTTTGTTGCTGTTGTTTTTCACACAAATAATTGCCTCTACTGGATACAACCAAGTGGTATTCCTATTTCCCTCTTACGAAAGTTATGCTGCAAATTTGCGTTTCGCGGACATTAATCGTTGTATTCCAGGCAGGAGAACGCATCGCCGAAGCGCTCGCGAAGCATCCTGAACTGAAGGTGAGTCGGTTCGCGATCGGACGGGAATACTGTAGCCGGGCATTTGTCCATTCACGTTACCGTAACCCGCTAATCAATCAACTGCAGTTCGCGCTCTGGTCCGACCTCTTCACCGGCCGCCTCAAGAATGAGATCCCGCCCATTCTGGTGAGGACTAATAAAAATAATTAGTAATGATTTTTCTTAATTAATTAACTGTTATTAAGCGCTCAATGTGTGGATCGATGATGCGTGTGGGCACGTGTCTGACCGAACTCGACCTCTCCGACAACGCCTTCGGACCCATCGGCGCTGAGGGCATCCAGGTACGGTAGCGGGTCAATTATCGATTTTTCTTGGCTCTGGAAGACCACATTGCAATTAGCATCTTTATTCCATGTCTTTCGCCTAGCCTTTGTTTGGAAATTTGTAAGCGTAAACGATACTATCCTTGATTACATTGCATGGCCCATATGATGCACGCGAAACTTGGATGAACTTGTCGCAAAATAAGTTTCCTCAGGATTTCCTCTGCTCGCCATCGGCCTTCGAACTGAAGACACTCCGACTGAACAACAACGGACTCGGAGCAGGAGGAGTGGTTGGTTGATTAATCAATTAGTCTTCACTAATTACCTTTTTCCAGATAATCGCCAACTGCCTTCTGGCGGCGCACCGCAACGCGGCGGCGGCCGGACGCAAATTCGCCCTCAAGACATTCGTCGCCGGTGAGTGTGGATACGGTAGACTGGCAGGGTACGGTAGGTCAGGGTTACTGTAGGTAACAGAATTTGGTTGCTTTGGAAAGGTCTGCTTTCTCGTTTTTGTTTTAAACATGCGACTCATTGTCAATGCGCTCCTATCAGTTTAGTTGTGATTGCAGCGGCTGTTATCCGAATCTGAAACGTGAATTTGACGCCCCTTTTTGCAGGTCGCAACCGCCTGGAGGACCCGGGTGCGAAGGCGCTCGCTGAGGCATTCAAGGTACGGTATAATTGGGATTATCGAGTTATTGATCACTTGTCGCTTAATTTCGAATTTGCATTGTGTCGAATAAGTATGGTATGATTGAGCTATCGACTATCGATTTTTTAGACGATCGGCACGCTCGAGGAGATCGCGGTGCCGCAGAACGGAATCAGGAAGGACGGCATCAAGGTGAGATTTAATTAATTATAATTAATAATAATAAATATAAATGATTAAACAGTACATGGAATTTGGGTTTTGCGAGTGCTAACATTGTCGTAACTTTTACGAAGAGATGGCTATTGATTCAGTGAATTTTGTTTCTGTAGCCCGTTCGATCACTGGAAACTGGAAATGATGTTTATTGATATATACGATGTTTATTGATTATTTTGTGATGACAATTAAGTAATTAATTGATAATTAAGGCGCTGGCGAGCTGTCTGGGCGAGAACAAGTCGCTGCGCGTCATCAACTTCAACGACAACACGGCGACGCGCTCCGGCGCCCTGGCTATCGCGGCCGTAAGTTTGTTTATTGAATTTGAATTTCAATAATAAAAACAATTGTAATAATAATACATAATTCCCGCCTCGTTCCTGCCTGTGTACATTTGTGCTTCGCATTTGCTACAAATGACGAATATTGAGGGTGCCTTTAATGTGACTGATTTTGAGAATCGTTAGCTAGAGTGAAACCGATAGTTTTTTTGTGTTTGTGGTCTGTGCGGACGTTTAATGGACTTGATGGCTCACAGCTCATCCAATCTCTCGAAGAAAATATTTAATTAGCGTAGGGATTTTTCAGTATTTTCATATTGATTAATTAATTTACATAATTACAATAATTGCAGTACCTCGGCGACCTCTCGCAGCTGGAGGTGCTCGACCTCGGCGATTGCCTGTGCAGGTGAGATTTATTAATTATGTTAATTAGCTAGTTAATTAATTATTTCAGAGCCAGCGGCACGGAATGCATCCTCTCCGTGCTCGTCGGCAACCCGTTCTTCAAGTTGAGGGTGAGTCAGGGCATATCGGCTTGGTGAAACGCGGAATAAAAAATTACATAATTTTCGCTTGAAGGAACGTTTGTTGCAAATGAGAAGTTGGGACTACTGGTGGGATCCTAAAGAGCAGAGTGCGGAGAGGGGAGCATTTTCGAATAGTGGGGAAGAGAGAGACAGTCGCAATCTAGGGTATATTCTTATTAGGCAATTCATTTTGTTAAAACTGTATAAGCTACAATATAAATGCAGGAAGTGAACCTCTCTGGCAACGAGCTTCCTGTGGACGTCGTGAGGGACGTGTTGGGCAAGTGGAATCGGCTGCCGGACGAGACCAAGGTTTATTATTTTATTTTAATTAATCAATTAACTGAAATCTGTGCAGCTGCGCGTCACGAACAACGGCTTCGGCGGCGAGTGGGCGGAGCTTGCGGAGGAGATCCAGAACCGTGCCCTGGCAGATAGGATCGATCTGGGCAACGAGAGGTACGGTAGGATTACGGTAAGGGATGAAATAGTTAGCTAGCGATCCGTGTGAATTACGGTTATTGGAGTTTATGGAGAGAAAATGGGTTATTGAATTTCGAAAAGAAAGTCAGTTGGCGATCCGAAACTTACTGTGTTTAGCGACGACGAGGGCACGGCGTCTGAGGAGGAATACGAAGAGACCGACGAGGAAACGGATGATGAGGAGGAGAGGATGAGCAGACAGGGCAGCGAGGAGGAGGGTGAGTACGGTACGATTACGGTAGATGGGAAGTACGGTAGTATCGATAATTTGTCGATCGATTGATTTGCAGATGACGATAGCGAGGAGGAGGGCGAGCTGGAGCGAAGCGCCGACTCGGCCAAGGAGAACAGCGGACCCGCCGGTGAGTGGAGTACGGTAGGGTTACGGTATCAACAAAAAAATTGTATGCCTGAATCAAAGATTATGGCTGATTTATTGTGTGGGAATGAGTTCAAACTTAATCGTGGGACAAATGCGCATTAGATTTAGAGCTTCTCGTGAAACGAATTAGTTCCTGCTTTTGGATCTAGACTCTCTCAAGATTCCACTGTGACAGTAGGCTCTTTCCCAGTTTCGTGCATAGTAGTAGTTCTTGAAGCTGCGGCTTTGGTCGATTCGATCAAATGGCTTTGTTGCTAATGTCATCCAATTGCAGTCTCGAGCCTGACGCAGCAGCTGCAGCAGCTGTCGCTGCAGTCGTTCTGCGGCGCCCCGTCGGTCGCCGGCCTGCGCGCCCTCGCCACCACGGGCACCGACCGACTCAAGCAGATGATCGAGGTGAGGGGAGGATTTCAAGGGGTGATTATGAAGGCAAAGAGACCATGGGAATCAACGAAATGGATAATGCAAGGTAAAATCTATTTACGGGTGTTAGTTCAATCAGATGATCGAGATGATCGAGATGAGAGGAAGGTTTTATGAAAGAGCAGTCATGTGATGGTTTCATTGAATTCCGGGTTTCACTGGGAGATGATCACGGCTACGAGGTCTAGCAAAGCAATGAGACCATGTTGGCTAATTAAGAGAAATGATCAGGGTGTGTTGTGGTTTGGTATGGAAAGAATCTTGTCTAGGAATGATTAGATGTTGCCTTCGAACACGGTACCAGTTTCACGGTTGGCTCATCTGCCAGTAGGACTGGGCAGTTCAATTGGTTGAAGGGCTATGTGGGAGTAAAAATCTAATGCACTCTTTAAGGAATTCATTCCTATTTATTTATTTACTTATTTATATTGCTAATCAATAATCAATAATTGCAGCCATTCGCGTCGACGCGCGACCAGACGGAGTCGGCGCGCCTCTTCCTCTCCGTGGTGGTGGTCGCGTCGGCCGACAGGACGGTCGAGAGGGAGGCCGTCGAGGTCATCGGTGAGTGGTTGTTGTTTTTGTTGTTGTTTTGAATGTTTTTGTTTCGCGCACAAGGGATAGGGAGGACCGACAATCCGAATGGTCGTCGTATCTACCAATTTGTTAGAGCTAAATAGGGAGTTGTTATTTTTGTTTAATTGCGATCGTGAAACATAGCTAATCTGCTCTAAACGATTCGTTCTTGTGATACTCGTGGGGGTTGAAAGTGACGGGAGTGCATGATTTTTCTTTAAACTGTTTGTATTTTTTTTGGCAAATGTTCAACCAATAAATGTTGGTAATTGGTGAATCAGTGATGCAGTGTTACCTAATATTGAGAATGCAGGTCATGCAGTAGTGATTTGCCTGCCATGATGGAAAAAAAAGAAACTAATATCCGACTTGCAGACACGCTGCTCGTCTCCGTCGCTGCGCACCAGCGCCGTCCGATCCCGACGACCGTCCAGCTGATGAACCACGTCGTGGCGCACGTCGACGACAAGATCAAGGTAATCGATTATCGGGGTTACGGTAGTCGATCGATCATACAGTAATCCCTCTCTATTCACAGCGCGAGGAGAACCTGGTAAAGTAAAATCTGTGATTTTCTGTTTCGCCGGATACAGTTTAGGGTGCGTAGATGCAGGTAGCCGATAGTTCTTCGCGAGTTATTCCAATTAGAATAAATTTGCATGCTCAATGCCTGTTTCACCCGTTTGCTCCCTCATAATCTGATACAGTAGAAGTATAGTACTCTTCAATAGCCTGCAGTAATTCCTCTGGAGTGTTGCCGTGACTCTTACAGTAACCCTACAGTAATCTCTCCTCTTTGCAGCGCGAGGAGAACCTGGTGGCGCTGTCGGCCGTCTCCCGCCCCGTGCTCGAGTCCATTCTGCGCACGCTCATCCAGAGAGGCCGCCTGGGCGAGGCGCGCTCCATGATCGGACACTACTTGTGAGTTAGCTGTTGTTGTTGTTGTTTTTATTGTTTGGGTTTCGGTTCGCGTTCGGTGATAGTCGCCCATGCGAAAGAGGCTAGTTTGTTTCACCGTCCTCTACGGCTGATTCATTGAAAATACACGAGTGCCCAATTTTATGAAGTTATTTCGGTCACATCGGGACACCTAATCACATCTCTACTTTGCAGCCCATCGACGATTGCTGCAGCTGCAGCGTCTGCAGCAGGAGACGGAGCTGCTCCTGCAGCCGCGACTCCCGCCCGCTTCAACTTCTCCTTCGGCGCCCCGGCCGCCACCACGACTCCCACCATCATCCCCAAGTTCTCCTTCGGCAAGTAGACTACGGTAGCTCTACAGTAACCCCCAGTTGAGTACGGTAGACTACGGTAACTCCCATCTCTGTCCAACCCTTTACTATTCATCCCTCGCTTGTTGTTAAGGCTCGATAATACTATTCCCGTTCCTATATTCCTCCCTCCCGTGTGTTATCGATCAATATTGTCGTTATTATGAATTGATTTTTGCGGTAACGTCTCCGTGATCAATCTTATGACTTCCGTTGTTTCGGATCGATAGTTACAGTTTCTGTAATCGACCCTCTTATCTCCTCAGTGAATTGTCGATTATTCAATGATCTTGTCATTGTTTAGGATTGATAATCAGCCTCATTTATCTAATTGTCTTAATTTGTCTTGTTAGGTTTATCACTTTCCCCCCACTCTCGGTTTGATAATAGGTTAATGTTGATCTCTTTCGTTATTTAGGTTTCGGTGTTTGAACACGTTTGGTTTGTCACTTTCAAGTTGATGAGTTCAACTTGAAAGTGACAAACCAAACGTGCTCAAATACCGAAACCTAAACACCCCCATCCTTTCGTACTTTATCAATTGTTGACTTACCTCGATTGTGTTTCTCGGTTTCCTGATCATATAAAATGTTTAGTTTCGATTCGAGTTCCTCGTTCATAACTTCGTTACTTCATGGCTGGTTGGCTGAATGACTGACTCTTCGTAGATCGTCCTCATATCTCTGATTTACCCGCATGACCGGGAACGGTATCCAAAGCTGCTGGTACCGATTTAACAACAGGGTGAGTTTTGTTTTTGTTTTGGAATTTCTTTGGCTAGGCCTACTGAAAGCTTGATTTTGGGAGTAGGAGAAACGGAAATAAGTTTTCAAGGTCGTAAATTCACCTGTTTGAATATCTTTGTAGAAACGCATCGCTGCGCGGTGTTAGTGTTGAAGCAATGCTCCTTTCGAAACCCCTTCTAGCAACTGGCACTGGAATCATTAGCCTCGAAACTGATCAAGTATAGTCTATAGGAGAGAACCATCCCATCATCCGATGTAGTCTAGTGGTTATGATTTGCGGCTCTCACCCGCAAGGCCCGGGTTCGATTCCCGGCATCGGAACAAATGTTTTGCCGATTACCCCTGCATTCTGTTACACTGTGATGGCCCTGCTCTTTGAGTTTTTTTAAAAAAATTATCATCACTGGGAAGAGGAGCCTATTATAACGCAATCCTAAGCCATTTCTTGTCTTCAGACAGTGTTGTGTTACACCTAATCGTTGTCGCAAGAGTTGTTTTCGTGATTGCGGAACTCACGTGGACGTAAAGGCGATCGAATGATAAGTGAGAAATGATTTATGGTTGATACTTGAGATATCAACATCCGCAGTTTGATATTTTGAGATCGTTATTACAGAATAATAATCGTCAGTCCTCTTCTACATTTATTATCACAAAGATATACGTGAATCTAATCGCATTGAACGCTCATTCCATTGCGAATTCCTAGTGAATCAGTGTTCGAGTTCAGATTCCAGATTGTCTGTCTTGTAACGGAAGGAAACATTTAGTGTCGTAAGGAATGTTATCTGCGAAATTTCGTTTGCTATTTACAGAGATCCGGGACACGCGGGAATCAAAAGAGCGTGGTGATTCGGGTTATCAATGCCATTCATGACGTTTCCGGACGTCACGCCATCTCATACCGTATCCAGTTGAAACAGATGTACCGTATTCAGACCGTAGCTTGGAAACATCACCACATCGGTAGGGAAATGACTGGAGGTACAATGAGGGACGAAATCGGACTGTTGAAATGATGTCCTTATTTTCTACATTGCCTGTATTTTCCTGAATCAGCAACGAAGAATGCGTGTCTGTCTGTAGTATCGAGCAAAATATCATTCGAGATCTCGCTGCAGTAACTGATCAACTTCCTGTCTATCAGACCCTTGCTTAGAACGAATTCTCAGAGCTGACGAATTCTCTGAAATTTCAACATTCTACCTACTGACCCGGAATTCGGAAGAGGTCATTGAACACATAGATAGATGCTATCTCCTGTGGAATACTTACGTAAAAACAAGGAAAGTCAGCCGAGTGACCCCTTGAGTTACGCAATGTGCCTCTTCTCTATTCATTTGTATTATTTTACAAGTTCGAAAAACAGGTCACTCTCTCCAGTGAGGTCGTCTGTAAAGAAGAGACAGCGACCCGAACTATCCTATTTTCATTACTTGTTTTTGCCTTTTCTCGGATCCGCAGAAAGGCCCTCCATTGAAGGGCATCCATCGGTCGACTAATCACACGTGACGCGATAACAGTATAGTCTACTGATATTTTGGGTGGAGGTATATAAATGGATACGGTAGAATAATAAGAAGAGTGAGTGATTGATGATTTTGGTCGACCGTCAAAGTGACCATATTCGCGTCTACAGTAACCTCCGGTCGATGCAGAGGTTGAGTTACAGTACTCCTCGAATATAGATCCGTATCCGTCCAGTAACTACCCCATAAGGATGTTCCACTCTCACTTTCGATATCTCACGCTTTCACTGTCCAATCCCTGAGATTTCCACGCTCTCTCACTTTCGCGCACTATCTCGCTCACTGGAGTAGATGAGAGATCATGCAGAATGGAGAGAGTGGCCCTCTGCGTCTCTGCCCCTGTGGGCAGATCAACCGTTCAGGAACTGTGCACTGTCTCAATGCCGCGTCCTGACCCAATTCACAGACTCTGCTTTCTCTGCCGCTCTCGCCTGCAGCTGTTTTTAAGTGAAATCCTGTTGTTCTAATTCCGGAATTTGATGTCACTTTTTTCACTATTCCTTGTCTTGCTAGCCTCATTTTAGCAGGGGGTAAGCTCGGGTTCTTTGAAAGAACTTGAGCAACCCCTTCGTTTGAATGCGAAAACTCTCACTAGTTTCCGCGCAATGTGAGGGTGAGCTAATAATAATGGCCCCGCAAAAAGTTCAAGAGGCCTTCGCAGTCTCTCTCTCGCGGTCAGGTCAGTTCTTTCTTTTCCACTAGTGAGCACGTAACTCGTTTAGAAAGATCCGGGTTGACCCAGACTGAGCGGTGGAACCATAGGGAAACTCCTTTCCGTTGGGAACAAAACTCAAATAGGCCTGTCAAAATGAGTCGATCATCTTGACCATAAGCGCTCTCTTACCTCAAAATCGCTGGGAAGAGACACTTTCTAGAATTTTCCTCGCATTTCCAGCCCCCACGAAAGCTCCCGAGTTGCAAGCTGCTTTGCTCTTGATCCGATCTCCCATGGCTCCATCTCCCCTGGGGTTATTGTTGTATGATCCCGCGTGCTAAGCCGTAGTAGTATCACAATACGTCCATTGTGTCGGAACCGGAAGCTTGATCTCTCGGCGGGAATCATCAATCAATGTTACAGTAATTCTCCCAGATCGCCCCTGCCATTTTGCCGTTGTAGATATAATTCTTGCATTGCAGTTGCTGTAGCCTGAGTACCCGGATCGAGAACGATCAATCACTATTACTGTTGCTTTCCCAGGCATTTGCCGGTGCGCGCGAAAAAAGCGACTGACAGGTCTTGATCCTCAAGCGAGCATCCAACCCTGTACACTATCCGGTTGTTCCCTTTCCCCCTGGATTGCGCCGCCCGCTCTATCCAATCGTCACCCACTCTCCATTCCTCCTTTCCGATATGTTCCTTTGCCAATATTGTGCTGGCTGATGGCTGATTCTGATTCACTCAATGTGCCATTCAGATTCAGTTCAGTAAGCGAAGGAGAATCTATCTAGTCTGATTTTCTGGAGTTTCAATAGTTGTAAATGTTGAAATACTCCGGAGCGATTCGATTACTCAGATGTCTATCTATCTAGTAGATCAATGTCGAGTAAGATTCTGATCTCTAGTCGGCCGAAGAAACACCCCACTCATTCCATTCAATGTTCGATTGTCTGCGCCTATTTTGTCATCTCTTACACCCCATCTCGTGTACCCTACCTATTATGAATGAATCGTCGTTACTCTCCATGTGCTATATCGTTGGTTAGGCAGGAACGATGAGTAGATGAACAGACGATACTAGGGAGCGCACGAGATGAGTAGAGCCAGCTAGATCGCTGCTCGATTGCTGCTATTATGCCATCATTGCCAGGAAGTATGAGTGGTAAGAAGGTATCTAACACCCCACTGTGAATGTGCAATTGTCTCCGCACCAGAGGTTAGGAGAAGTGTTTTCTTGCAAATTGTCCGTGGACGGAATCTATTCGCATTCCCTTGCTAATTTTTCATGATCTCGCGAAACATAACTAATTTTATCCTTCTTATCCTTCACTTTCCGAATTGTTGCACTACAGTCGATCCTCAACGTGAACATTTACTAACTATACGAGTCTCGTCACTCAACAACCCCGAGGCCAAAAGTGGTTCTCAAGTGGGCAATGATCGGTTATTTTCTGTCTAACTCTCTCCGTTTCACGTACTCTCTCAATCTCTCTGACTACCGACAGATCACACAGAATTGAGAGTCGCTGTGCCTCTCTCAAACCCAATCGTTCAAGAATCGTCCATTGTCGAATACGGTAGTGTTAACTCGAATCGTCACAGAACGATTCTCTTCATTTGCATGATCTCTCCCGGTCAGTTAGATCGATTTGGTGCTTTGACCTCCCTTGATCTACCCTCCTCCGTGACTCTCCTCGTTCTATCCATCGATCAATGGACTTCCTAGATACGTGTTTCCAGGGTCTGTTCAACATTGATTATCGATTAGCATGCCCGTCTCACAGTATCGCATATTATCGTAATAATTCGAGTCCGGCACTCCCTGTTGCTAAGGAAGTGAGCAGTTCCGTTCGGCCATTGCGGATTTCCCTCGCGCTGTCTGCGCTCTCTCCGTTCCGCATGCTCTCTCGCCGCACAGCTCTCCCTCGTCCCTTCTTGAGGGAAGCGGTCTACTAGCTGGATAATGACCCCCGCTTGGACTTCTTTTGCCCCTTGGCAGTATGATCGCGTTGACTATTGCTATTCTACCACAAATATCAATTGGTATGCCGTGTTTATCGATTGATTTGCGCTGTTGCCCCATTGATCGGATCGTGTAGGTCATCGGGACCGTTTCGCTTGATGTTTCTCGTTTCGCCCGTATCTTGCTTGAGGGAGGGGAACCGGCTGGCAAAGTGTCTAAAATAGGGGAGCGATTGGTTAGACAGGGCGAGAGAGGGGGCGAATGAGGCAGGGAGAAAGTTTGGAGGCCATGGCTTGAGATCTCACACGCGAGTTGACCCCCATCAGTGCCATTGTTGCGTGTGCTTTTGAGCACTATCAATGCCGTGTTGCTTGACGTTTCTACGTATCATCGTCCAGAGCTTTGAGCTCTGTGCTTGACCGATTTGGCGAAACGATTGTTTATGTCTCAATTCAACGTGTGTTGTCGTGGCTGTAGGCAAGTGACGGCGTTAATTGTTGTTATCATCTCGTCCATTTCGTGCGCTCTCTGTTATTGTCTAGTTCCTTTAATTGAGTGACCCCTCCCAATTACAGTTGGCGATGGAAAAACGTGCCCTTTCGATTTGGCGTGTTCCCGGTGCGTAAAACACACTTCTCGCGATAGTTATTGATTTTTGCCTTCGTGCTACAGTATCCTACCGTATGGAGTGATGTAATATTGTTGTTGTGCGTGTTTTCTGACGTGCCCGTGGTTGCTTACAATACCGGGAATCCTTCTTTGTGGTGCCCTCGCGCGAAAACATATTAGGTGCGCTTCAGTAGCTTCTTGTAATCTCTTCTCGCCTTTACGTGCGTTGATACAGTGATTCACAATAATAGCTGTCAGAGAAACGAGGAAGCGTGCGGAACGAGGAGGGCAAATTCCCCAGTTCTCTAGGTGTTGGTGTTCGTCGTAGATGCCAATGACGCCGATCACTAATCACTTCTTTCAATTTGAGAGAGTTGTTGTCGTTCGTATTGACTACTTCTTATGGTCAATTTCAGAGCGCGCACCCTCATGTTTTCTCTTTTCCCTGTCGAGTGATAGAACATGTCGAATTGGAGTCACCTTTTACCGATAAGGCGGGGATTATGTTCCAATCGTTTTTGCTGAAGGGTTGGCAGATGTTTCACTGTTCTGGGTGACGAATGGTGGTCATTGAAACGCTCTCTTACTGGCGAGAGAACAGTCTAAATTTGGAGCGCATTCTAGATGTATTCATGGGTTTCAGGGTCGGCGTGTGTTTATCTCTCAGAGAGACTTAGCGAGCCACGAGTTTTGTAACCCCTCCTCGCGTCCCATTCAAATCGTCTCGCACAATAGCCCCCGTGCCCTCCCATTATCTCACTTATTTCGCTCTTGCGCCGCTGACCTGACGCTCCCGTGTCCTCTCTATTTCGCTTGATACATTGGTCACACAGTCTCTTCGCAATCCCGCTCGTCTGATTCGTCTAAATCAGCCGATTATCGTAATCTTCCGTTCAGGACGCACAGCGGCATGGGCTTGCGCGCGACGGCTACACGGTGGGCGCACGATCGATGGCAGCGGGTGACGCTGGCGGGCGTCGCGCTCGCGGCCGCCATGCTCGGTTCGGTGGTTTATCGATTACTGTGATTTGACTGGATACGGTAGGCCTGGGTTACGGTATAGTTCTAATCGATAAATTTCCAGCACTCTTCGTGCTGCTCTTCTTCATGATCATCCCGGCGGTCGTCGAGCGGCTGGTCACCATGGTTGGTCTTTGATCTTTGTAGTTTGATCACTTGTTCCTCAAGTTTGGTCTTTGATCTTGTAGTTTGATCTGTGATCTTTGTAGTTTGATCTCTGATCTCTCCCACATTCCAGCAATCCGAACTGGTCGAGGGCAGCGAGGTGATGGAGCGGTGGAAGAATCCCAAGTTCAAGATGCAGTTTAAGGTACGATTCGATTTCCGATCTCTGAACTTTTCCGTGCGATTTTGATAGCTTCAACAAAGCAACAACTAGTTTGGATCGTGTTTCACCGTTTTCTAATATTTTCTCTTTGTTGATTCCTTTCGTTCAAGTAGAGTTTCTCCTGGAATATAATCAGCTTCTCTCTCTAATTTATTTTGCTAATTTAATAATTTCATTCATTAACTAATTGTTCACAGGTCTACGTCTTCTCGGTGCGCAACCCCGACGAGATTCTGAACGGCGCCAAGCCGATCGTGAAGGAGAGCGGCCCGTACGTGTGGGACAAGGTGATGAAGCACGAGGTGAGCATCGGGACTAGAGTGTAGTTTCGAGTTTATTGTTTGATGACTCGAATGCAGCTGAATCTGTGACTCTGCGCTCACCAGATCTTAAAATAACTGTGAAACTTTTAAAACAATCGACAGCAAACTCATATGATTGATAATCATTGGAGTTTCAGAGAGTCTTTTTGTTTCTGGGGTAACATCTAGTTTCGTTGACGTAAAGTTCCTTTAGAAAAAAACAATCAACAAAAGGGATCAGTAGGATTCGATCTTTGACCATCATGCTCTAATAATTGATCTTGCTCCCTTCGTCAGGTCACCGCGGCAGGCAACGGCACCGTCACCTTCAAGCGAAAGGTATTAATTATTGAATTATTGATTAATTATTAATTAATTAATTCGATATTCAGGTGCTCTACTTCTTCAACGAGAAGGACTCGTGCCCCACGTGCATCCTCGGCAACCGCGTCTGGGTGCCGAACATCATCTACCAGGTGAGGAACCGGGGTTTAGATTACGGTTCCGGAAAGCTGGCTCCGGCTCCGGGATTTTGAACAGCATCCTCTTCGTAGGACTCTGCGATTTCGACTACGGTTCCTGACTACGGTTATGAGGCTTCGAGAAAATTCGTGGTGAAACAGGTGTGCTGTAATGACGCCATTTCTCGTATCGTAACATGATCCCGGATCGTATCTTTGCGTGGTCGCTGCAAATCCCGAAAACATCGCACATTCTTGGCTCGCTCTAGTCTAGTACCGACATACCAAGAGAACATGCGCTTTCTAAGGCCATATTAGAGTTCGATTTCAGGGTAACGATATTTTTGTACAATTCACACAATGTTATGCAAAGTTGTCTCTGATTTATGGAATCCCTGGAGTCGAATTTTGACTAACCGATCAGAGAACTCTTCTTCTCAACTCTGGTAGGCCAAAGGCGCATTGACACGATCCATTATTTACCACGCTCATTGTCAGGATAGGGCAAGTGTGGGGGTGCGATGGGGGCGAAAACATTGGAACGAGGAAGGGGAGATAACTGGTTAGATAGCGGGATCTATCGTTGCATCGCACGTATACAGCGAATGAGCAGACGGACTATGCATAATCGACAGCGAATCAATAGAAAAGTGTGATCTTTGATCTCTCCTTTCCAGAAATTCGTAGAAGTTGCCTCAAAGCCGGCGATGCGTGCCGCCGCAACGACCCTCCTCGCCCAGACGCCCTTCCTCGAACTGGAGGTACGGTAACCAGGAGAACGGTAGCCTACAATAATCCATAGATGTCTAGTTACAGTAACCTCCATGAGCTGTAGATACGGTGCATACAGTAGCCTGAATCGGAATTATGAGTCGTTTATCAGGTGGGCGACCTGCTCTTCCGCGGCTACAAGGACCCCTTCCTGGAGAATGTGAGTAGAGTTGATCTTTGATTTCACAGTTGATGTCAACAGAATTTTCAAAATCCGTTGAAAATGCACGATTCATTTGTGTTTCACAGCCGCTTCTTGAGTTCCCTTCAACCGTTCTTTTTTTAGTGCGAGTACTTCTCGATGGAAACAAACTATCACAATGTCTAAACTACTGTTTACGTGATCGTTCGAAAGTTGCAAATCGATATTTTGATCTATGCTAGATTAGAGCGAGAAATTTCGATCCAATGCTGGATGATTCGTTTGAGTTTCGCCGTTAGTTCTTCCTCTCGTGCTGAATATTTGGATCATTACACGATGGTTGTATGCCTCCAAAAAAGTTCACAATTTGCTAAAGTTGTAGTTTGATCTCTGATCTCTCTTCTCCAGTTCTGCGACGTGCCCTTCGTGAACGTCATCTGCCAGACGGTGTTCGCGCTGCCCGAGCGCATCGGCCTCTTCTACGGGGTATTTGGATTTTTGAATTTCGCGCCAATAATTCAGCATTAATAGCGCCCCTGTCGAAATTTCGACAGTGGCGCATACAAATGAAAATGTTGGCGCGAAATTCAAATTCGAAATATTTCAGTTCAACAACTCGTACATCGACGGCGAGTATACGGTCAAGGACGGCACGATGAACATCAGGTATGCGGTACCTATCGATTTATTGACTTTCTATCGTAATCAGGGAGCGTGGCGAGATCATCTCGTTCGAGGGCATGGACCGACTGAGGAAGAGCTGGTGGGCGAATGAAGAGGTACGGTAGGACGATTATCGATTTTTCTTACCTACCATACCCTACAGTAACCGTCGCTTCAGGCCTTGCAACTCCGAGGCAGCGAGGGCTCACTCTTCCACCCGTTCATCAAGCGCGACGAGACCCTGCTCACGTTCTCGAACCAGCTGTGCCGGTGAGGTTACGGTAGTGTCGTGGGTCCGAGTACTGTAGTACGGCGGGTCAGATCTAGTATTGTTGTAGTTCACTGGGTCAAACTCATGATACTCCTTTCGCAGGACGCTGCCGCTCGTGTATGAAAAGGACACGGAGGTGAGCGGCATTCCGACGTACCGCTTCCGCGTGCCGCCCGCTACGTTTGACGCGGCCGAGAATGTGAGTGACCCACCGTACTACCGTAACCTGAGCCAGGCCAATTGGGGTTACGGTAGTTCACTTGATCGCAAGGTAACTAGTTATTCAACAATTTCCGAAGAGTTGTTGAAAAAATAAGAGTCTAAACTTGCAACCTAAATGCTACGTTGTACGCCGGGGTGTGTGTTAGGGTTATCATAGATTCGCTTGAATTGCAAGCCTGCATCCTCCTTTGCAAAAAGGCTCGTGAGGCTGAGAGCTATTCGAGAACGTTGCGATGGAGCCACAAAGAGTCGGAATCGCAACTTTTTGCAACTTTGAGCCTTTCGCAAGCGCATCGCAGGTTGGGCCATGCATTAAGGTCACCATATCGCAGGATGGACCACGCACTGTCGTTGTTTAATAGCGTTATATGAATCTACGTAAAGGAGGGGAACGATCCAGTTATCTACGTAAGTCTAAAGAGCGGGCGATCCGGTTAACTACGTAGGTCTAGGAGGCAGGACGGACCGGGTACCTACGTAAGTCTAGGGAGTGGGGCGGGCTGGGTACCTACCTAAATCTTGGGGAGGGTTGTCTCGTATAGCAATGTGAAAGGTTCGTGTGGGTAGCAGTGGTCGAAAAAGTTGCGACTCCGCCACTTCGTGGCTCCGTCGCAATTTTTTCTCCCACTGCTATCCACACGAACCTTTCCACACATTGCCATCGAGATAGTCTCACGATAATCGAGATAGTCCCACGGTACAAGTTTGGGTTGGTTGGTAGTTCACCCGAGTGATTTAGTTGACTTTCAGGCGAATACGATGTGAAGAGAAATTTCGTGATATTGCGTCATCACTATGAAATTTATGCAAATTTTGAAAATTTTGAGTCTGAGAAGTTGTTTGGTAGTTCGCCCAAGTCTTTTGGTTGAGTTTCAGGCGAGAACGGCTCGAAAAGGAGATTTCGTCATATTGCGTCATCACTATGAAATTCATGCAAATTTTGAAAATGTTGAACCGAAGAAGTAGTTTGGTGGTCCGCCCGAGGGATTTGGTTGAGTTTCAGGCGAATATGGAGTGATTAGAAATTTCGTCATATTGCGTCATCACTACGTAATATGCAAATTTCTTGGAAAAGCTTTTCGTGGGGATTCGTATGGTACCGGGTATGGGCTTGGGGGATGAGAAATAGGCGAGATATAGGTATTTTTCGAAAGCGTGACACACGTTACAGACAAACAGACAGACAGACACTAAGATATGCTACTTCTCTAGTAATCATCGATTGCAGCCGGGCTACTGCCACCCGACAGACAAGGTGTTCTACGCGGCGCAGAACGACAGCGAGAAGCACTGCTACCCGCGAGGCATCATGCAGGTGGCCAAGTGCCGACCGAGTGAGTGATATGACCAGAATCCGATTACTTACAAGGTTGTGAAAATGTGGTGAGCTGCTTTTAGTTTCCAAAAAATTTCCAAATGTGGTTTCCTTTGATTGTTTTTGCATTTCTCCGTGCAAATTTTTTTTCGTGGGTTGCTTTTTCAAAAAAAAGTCCAGAGAAGCACTGTGGGTTGCATATGTCTTTTTTGACGGGGTAATCGGATACCCTGGATATGACCCAGAGAACTAGGAGGGATACGGTAGTTACATTCTGGTGAGATCGGCATTATCTGAACGTGGGTCGACAAACGTCACCTGGTCGAGTGCCTAACGATTCTATGTTTCACGCTAGGCTTATGTCCCTCATTGAGATGTTGTATTTGATAAGATGAGGGGTATCCGCGCTCTACATACCAACATATTCTCCTTGCAGACGAGCCCCCGGCCGTGCTGTCGATGCCCAACTTCAATCTGGCCCCCGAGGACGTGCGTGCGTCGGTGGAGGGACTCAACGCGACGGACGACGAAAGGGATTCTATCGTCGTCGACATTGAGCCGGTACGGTAGCGTGATTACGGTATCTCGGCAGGTCAGAGTCCTGACTAATCGATAATTGCAGACGCTGGGCATGCCGGTGCGCGCGCATCGCGCCATGCAGATCAACATCGAGTTCTGGGCGGGCAAGGATATCCTGCTGCCGTGAGTTATCGATTTTCAGATACGGTAGTGGGTAGTATACGGTAGAACCGTCGATCTGTAAATCAATAGTCGATTTTCTGGTCTCTGATTTACACAATTGTTACGATGTATCCGAACTGTGATCGGCAAATGATGTATTCCTTCGAAGGAACTACTGAGCAGCAATGAAAAACAATATTGTACTCTCGATAGTTCTATGTATGTGCGTGGCCTTGAGTATTGGTCGCAATAAGGATGTTTTCGCATACGTTTTTATGAGTTCACCCATGTACATGCCGCACTCTTGATGGACAGATTGTACCAAAATTGGACAAGCGTTCTTTCGGAAATGTCGTCGCGCCAAAGCTCACTTTTGCAGCGTAGACTGAAGGGTAGACTGAAGCTCAGTTCAAAACTTGTTGAAAATGTGGCAATGTAACGCTTGGGAAACGTCGAGAAGTAAGCGCACCACCTTGCAGTGCTTACCACACCAAGCAGCGGTCGACGCTCATCCCGGTCTTGATCGTGCACGACGACGCCGAGATCGATGACGAGACGCTGAATAAGGTACGGTAGGATTAGGATTACGGTAGGAAAGAGTTACGGTAGAGTTCGCTTTGCCAGATTCACAATTACCGTATCCCTTGCAGGTGAAGCTGGAGTTGATCTTTGCGCAGCGTGTGGCCGCGGCCGGCTGCTACTTGCTGCTGGCGACGGCACTCGCGCTGCTTGCAGCAACGGGATTGTTCGCGGCCTACAAGGTATTGTTGGTCAGATGTGAAGTTCGGAGGGTCAGATTGATGAAGAGATGGATCAAATGCTGAATGCTCTTCCATTCGGACACTATTGAAGCTTTTCACTAGACCTGTGTGTAACCTTCCACAGGAAAAGTCGTTTAAAATCGATAATGTTCTATCGTAACTCCAATTCATTCCAGTCGGGACTCTTGTGCGGCGACCGAAGCGACGTCTACGCAGCCGATAGTCCGTCCTCGTCCGACAAGACGATGGTCTCCTCCTCCTCGGACAGACCCACCAAGTACAAGATCTGACCCACCGAACTAGCCTACCGTACCCCGTCTGACCCACTGAACTACCTACGTTGCCCCTTCCATGTCATACTGTAATCGACTGTCCTCCCTGTAACCCCACCTCCCGCCTGCTACTAGTCACTCAAATGATTCTTTGCTAGACCGATGTACAAACCTTCCGCTGTTGTTGCTCACACCCTACCGTAGTCTTACCGTAACCCACTAACCAGTGCCACGAGGTATTATTGATTGTAAACATGCTAATTAGAGCGAGTAGCTTGCCTTTTGATTGTTACATTGCCGCTTATTTTGTCACTCTTGACTTAACTTGACGATACGGGTCGATATTATTACCGTATTCTTGCTCTTGCCCAAGTTGGGCTCTTATCACGATCTGTACAGTTTCCCAGGACATAAAGATGTCGAAATCTCTGATTTGTATTGTTCAATCGTGATGATAGATTTCATTGAGTGATTAGAAGAACAACGCAAAAACGAGAGAGGGTTGACGACCAGAGGGAGTCCAGTGATTTTTCACGCACGCGAGAAAGAGTGAACTTTGGATCTCTTCGGGTAGACAAAGCGAGAGAGCATGGAAGAGTAAGAGAGACAGACTGCTCCTTGGATCGTGACAATGGGTGGCGATAGAGGAGCAATCATGTGAAAAGTACTGAACAGCTGATGTGCGAAGGAGGGGAAGACTCTCTCGAATTGCCATGCTCTCTCGTCGGTCTGATAGGGAGGAGCGAACAAGGGGACACGGGGTAGGTCAGCAGTCGAAAATAGCGTGATTCGGAAGGTGAGAGAGTATGGAGAAGGTGGAGAGTCCAGACAGCAAGAGTAGCCCATTGTTGCAGTTTCCGGGGAGATCTTGGTGGGTTGAGGAGGGGTGGTTACTTCGCATTTCTGCTTTCCGTCTTCTCACGCTCTTGTGTTGCACTTTTTATGACTCGAAGACCTGATTCTCTCCCTTTCGCATGATCTCTCACCGATTAGATCGAGGGGTTGGACTATTGCTCTTCTTTCTGACGTCCTTTCGATCCGAGTCCGAGTGCAATGACAGAGTAAGAGAGTAAGTTCAGTCGAGTCCAGTCGTCTTTTAGAAACCGGTCGAATGGAAGAGGAAGGAAGCCAGCTCGTGTCTCTCAATATTGGAGGACGCCATTTCACGGTGAGTACGGTGGATTACGGTGGACGAACTGTATCGATGCAGAAACCATTCCTGGTATCGGTAGTTGCACGATATCGATTTCAGACGGACGTAGGAACTCTGAAGCGCGCACATGCTTCATTCTTTGTGATATTGCTGGACAAGCGATGGAGGCATTCGCCGACGGAGGAGCATGTCATGGTGAGTACAAGACGTTCGCTCATCCGATCTCGTGGTGTAGTGGTTATCACATCTGTCTAACACACAGAAGGCCGGCGGTTCGAGCCCGCCCGAGATCAAACGTTTTGCTCGATTTTCACATTTGTTTTCTAGGAAAACCTTCACTTCTTCATAGACCGCGATCCTCACCATTTTGGTCTGATTCTGGATCATTTGAGAAAGGCGCCGTTCATTCTTCCGTCCTGTTCTCGAGCCATTGAGGAGATCAAGCGAGAGGCTGAGGTAGGTCACAAGAGAATTATTGATTAATCGAATTCTTTCACAGTTCTTCTGCCTCGATGACCTACTGAGGGTGATAAGAAGGCACGAGTTTCATGACTTTGGACAAGGTCCGATTTTCCCTGGAGATCGGATTCAAGTAAACGCAAAGAAACTAGAAGAGTTCGAAGAAATTGAATCGGATTCTGAAGGCAGCAGCCATTTGGGACTGTCAAGAATTGATTGTGAGTTGGACAGAAAAGATGCAAAACTTTGATCTCGGGCGGGCTCGAACCGCCGGCCTTCTGTGTGTTAGACAGATGTGATAACCACTACACCACGAGATCTTGTGTGAGACAGCTTCTTATTCCAGACCTTCATGGCAGGGAGGTTCACTGTGCAGTGTGTGGATGCAACAGCAATATCTTCGATGGGTTTCAGCGGTCCGTTACGGAAAGGAGAGACCACAGCGACATAGGCACCGTTGTTAGGGTGAGCATTTTAAATTGCGTAATAACATTTGCAAAAATAATAACCCTGGTTCGATCCTGGTAACTAATCCAAATATTTTCAGGTACATAAAAATGGAAAGTGTTGTGATGCTACGTTCGGGTCATCAAAATTCATCTATCATCTTCCTGCCTCTATTATTGATCTCATTTATGAAAACTGAGTTAGCCCTGAAATGAAGAATAAACATAATTAATATACAATCTGTATTGTTGATGTTTTTTCAACGCTCTTCATCGAGAGTATGTAAGGTTCACTGTGTATTACTAATTAAAACTATTACTAATTAAAACTTTTTTTAAAGAAAAAAAAGCAATTAAATAAAGTTAGTTCCCAATCCACATTTTGGGTGAATTTACGGTATATTGGAAGAAGTCAGAAGACCCGATAATTTGAATTCAAAATCGTCGCGCCCTTGGAATATCGATTTTTTCATTGATCCGTTTGAATTATATTTATATAACATTATTCAATCGATACGTTTGAAGCTCGTGCAGCTTGGTTGCGTTCGCCTGTGCGCGTCCGATGCTCTAGAGCCGACTCTGAAGCAGTAATCAAGCCATGTATATCAAACAGGTTCGTTTGTTGGTCCATTTTACTTATGTTTTCATAATTTTCACCTACTTTTGGGCAAATTCAACATTAAATCAAAGAATATAGTAGTGTTTAAAGCCACGAAAATGGTCGCGGACTCAACTAGGGACCTCGAAATCGGCTCTGCCTCAATAACCATTGTGACAGGTCACGATCTCGGGCTTTCGCTCGTATCGCGACAATACGACGATCGATGACTTCTCGAGGAAGCACAACGTGGTCGTCGGCAGAAATGGATCCGGCAAATCCAACTTCTTCTTCGGTAAAACTTCGCTTTCTTTTTCATCATTAGATAACATAGTTTGTTACCAATCTGCGAAAACCTCTCTTGCAAAAGTAATTACATAATGAGTTAATCAAGAACTAATATTCAGCCGTCCAATTCCTGCTGTCGGACGAATTTGCCCATCTCAAGAGCGATTTCAAGGTGAGAATATTCATTCCCAGATAAATAGAGAGGAATTATCTTCTTACTAGAAATAACATTTCACATTATGCCTAAACATCATAGGATTTCTTGAGTGTAGTGTCTTTGCGAGGAGGGATCATACGCTTTTCCTATTTTAAATCGAAACGTTTCTCTCCTTTCTAGCTCGGTTTGATGCACGAGGGCACGGGCGCGCGCGTGCAGACCGCCCGTGTCGAGGTCGTCTTCGACAATTCAGACAGGAGAATCGTGGCTGTTAGTTGTTAATTAATTAATTAATTATAAATCGGCAAACTAGTGATGCACTACAGCAATCAGTAGATGGATTGTAATTCATTTTAATTAAATATTGCAGAACGACTGTGATGAAGTCCGAGTGAGTCGACAAATCGGCAACAAGAAGGACCAGTACTACATCGACGGCAAGACGGTGGCGAGAGCGGATGTGAGTTGTTTTGAATTTAGGATATTTATAGCTCGTGAACAACCACTCTTTGATGATAATGTCATTCGATGAAATCTTTATTTTTTACATGCGAGCAATAGCTAACCATTGCGTGTCTTTATTGCCTCGCGTCATGAATTGATTGCAACTTGAATTCAGTTAAAAACGAGAATAAGATGCCATTAATAAATCTGTAATTACATTTATCTCAGGTGGTTAACCTTATGGAGTCGGCGGGCTTCTCTCGCTCCAACCCATACTACATCGTGAAGCAGGGCAAGATCAACGAGCTGGCCACCGCTCCCGATTCCCATCGGCTCAATGTAATCAGTTATTGATTGATTAATTATTTTTTGAACTAATGACTGTGGAACTCATCATTGTATTATGATGAGTTCCATTTTTTGTTGTCTCATTTGTCCAATTTGGCGAATTCGTGCTATTCTGATCGATTTATTGGTGAGAAAGTGGTCAGCTTCGATAATTCTGTTTTGTTTTGTAACTATAACTTGAGTATTAACCTAATTTGCAGCTGCTGAAAGAGGTGGCGGGCACACGCGTCTACGACGAGCGCAAGGAGGAGTCGGAGAAGATTCTGCAGGAAACAAGTGAGTGTTTTAGCTTGAATTTGAGACACAAACTTGCTAAATTACGCCTAAAAGTTGTTTTTGTGATGTTAACAAGTCAACACGGTCTAATCAAACAGTAATTCCTAGTATTGCTTTCATAGGCTAGGGAAACAGTAACTCAATGGGCTATAGATTGCATATTATATTGGCCATTAACTTTGTTCCAAATATTGCATTCTGGCTCTCGCAGTTGTATTTACTTTAAAAGGGGAGAGTGGGGCGAAGCTACCTGCTTTTTCGCTTATTGTTTGTAGGATTTTATTAATAAAAATGTAAATGTATTTTTATTTTTTCAGCCGAGAAGAAGGGCAAGGTTGAGTCGCTGATCACGTTTATCGAGGATCGACTGAAGACGCTGGAGAGCGAGAAGGAGGACCTCAAGGAGTACCAGAAGTGGGACAAGACCAAGAGGTACGATACTTTGGGGATACGGTAGAATACGGTAATTAGCTAGTTTGTGATTGTGGAAACGGTCTCCTACCATGATTGTAAAATTGCTGCGACAGGTTTATATTGATCCATTTCATAGCCTGAATGCCACATGAATTTTGGTGCCTGAAGTCAATTTGGGTGTTTTTAGTAATTATCATAGTAATTGGCAATACAATTATTTTAATTATAATATAAATGAATTGGCAGATCCGTGGAGTACACGGTGTACGAGATGGAGATTCGCGAAGCGAAAGAGAAGTTGGAGACGCTCGGAGTGGACAGGGAGGAGGTGAACAAGAAGCAGAATCAGGTGAGAGCATTTGAATTTCCCGCCAATAAATCCAAATATCGAGTTTTCTAGTGCAAAATTTGACAAGGCGCAGAGATAGTTTCATCGCTAGGTAATAGAGAACGCATTCTGTGATAAATGGAGTTCTGAAGGAACAGAACAATGTTCAACAAAAGAACGAACAAAAGAACAAAGCTCTTGGAAAGTTGTGATTTCACAAGCGTTTCAAATAGCTCACCCTGTAATAGCGAACAATGTACTTTGCTTTTCCTATTCGAAAACGAATTTTTTTGCCCTATTCGTAATAGTACTTTTTTAAAAACTACAGCACCCATCTGAGCTACCGAAACCTTTCTTTCCACCAATTATCGATTATGTTTTTCCAGTACGCGACGCAGCTGGTGGACGTGCGCGAGCGCGGCAACGAGGAGCAGAAGAACAAGCGCAAGCTCGACCAGGAGTTCAAGAAGATCAAGGAGGAGAAGGTACGGTGGATTATTGATCGAGTAATCAGAAATAGGAGTACGGAAATTGTAGCTGTAGTAAGAGGAGCGCGTATTTGTCTGAAATCCTGACCGGCCCTTGATAGTGGGCTTCACAAATGCATGACCTGCCTGTCTGGGTGAACTTTGTTGATCATTGTACATCTTTCGGTAAATCAATCAATCTAATCTATCGGGTGAGGTGAGGCTGATTACTGTCCATCATACGGTAGTTATCGATCCATTCGTTGCAGGAGTCGCTCTCGTCGGACAAGGAGAAGCTGGTGGCGCGCAAGGCGGAGCTCAGCCTGCAGATTGACGATCTGGACGTGAGTGATTTATCGATTTATCGATTGATTGCAGGATTACGGTAGCTTGACGCTAGTATAATGCAATGGCTAGGCAAACTGACTGTGCCAACTGCACCGGGATCGTTCGAGTTCCAAAACTTGAATTAGTGTGGGTATTGTGTTCGCCACCAATCGTCGTGAGGCGTCCGGTTTTAAAATAGTAAACGCAAATATTTCAAATGGAAAGCTCACTCTGTGCAGCACGGGATCTTGATTAGATCGATCTCTGTTTGCATTACAGTTATAGTTCCACCGCCTGTCAATAATTAAATTAAAATTGCAGGAAGACGTCAAGAAATCGCGCGAGAACAAATCGAGGACGAAGGAAAAGGTGCGTTGTTGTTGTTGTTGTTATTGTTTTTTTGCTGTTGTTGTTATTTTTTGTTGTTGTGGTTGTTGTTGTTATGATTGCTGTTATTCAGCTGGCCGAGACGAACGCAAAGATCCAGCAGCACCGCGAGGCGCTCGAGAAGCTGCGCCCTAAGCTGGAGGTACGGTAGGGGAGAGGGTACTGTATTGGGGGTACGGTAGCTAGGACACAGTGAGTTTCTTGACTTCTTGTGGAGTAGCTCTCGACAATTGCCCGTTTCACAGTTGCATCATATTGGGTAAGTTTGGCAGACCACAATGTTCGATCCATCAATTCGTTCAAAAATGTTATTATGAGTTAAATTAAGTTTACATTCAATAATATGTTTTCCAGCAACTGATGGCGCGCGAGCTGTCTCTGAAGACGGACGTGAACATTGCCAAGGATCGATGCACGGCGCTGTTCGGCAAGCAGGGCGACACGTCAGTGATTATTTTTATTTTATTTTATTTTTTGAATAGTGGGTTTTTTGTTCTGGATAGACAGGGGAAAAAGTTTTTTGTCACGACCATTCCAACGATTAGAGCTTGAACGATTTCTCGAATTTGGCAGATGCACGAAACACGGAGATGTGTACAATTTTGAGAAGTCGAATTCCCCGGGATTTAACTTTTCGACTTCATTTTATCATGTTTCGTTGTAATCTAATAATCACGTTTCCAGCAACCGCTTCAAGTCGAACGACGAGCGACGGGCGCACTTTGCGAGGGAGCTGAAACGAGCGAGAGGCAAGATCGGAGAAGTCAAGGTAAGGCGTTTAATTTGTTAATTAATTAAGATATTTTAAATATTTTTTCTGATCGTTTGCTTCGGACAGTAGTGTGTGGATTAGCGTGAAGAATTGTTGAGGAGATCAGGGCAAAGTTGAGCTGTGAGCGGGGTATCTAATCGTGCTGGAATGCTCTAGGACGATCACTGTTTGATAATCGATAATTAAAAAAAAATACTTCCTCGATTATTTCTATCAGAAACTAAACTAAGGTGCTTTGATGGTTCGCGTGGTTTACTTGATGAATGGATCCATTCAATCTTTGATCGCTTGAAGCTCGCTGCGATTCGTTTCACAATGCATTCTTTTACAGAACAACATGAAGACGCTGGAGGACGAGGTGGCGGAGCATGAGCGGGAGCACGAGACCGTCACGAACGATTACACGAATGTGAGTGTTCTGGCCGCGCCGGGTTAGAGTGGAGACGGGAGAAAAAAATTTGAAAGCCCCCTGTCGGCGACGAGTTTCTGCGATTCATCAAATCGCGATAGGAATTCAATATTCGATTTCATCGGCAGTAGATATTGAAACAATAACTATAACGAGTTAGTTAATTATTTACGTTTATGAATAACTAATTACCCTAATTGGCAGCTCGTCCGGCAAGACATGGAGTCGATCTCGGACCAACTGGGCGCGGCGACGGCCGACCTCCAGAAGAAGAAGCAGGAGGAACAGGGTCTCGTGGCGAAGTTGAGGTACGGTAGAATGACTGTGGATACGGTAGGAGCGGGTTACTGTTGCTGTATGGTAGGAGGAATGCGTGACTTTGGTTTTGTTTGCTTCTTTTTAATGTAGTCGACGTTGAGGAAATCAGAAAAGCGCTTTCGCCTAATAAGATATGGGGAGGTAGAAACGGAAACGGTATGAGAGTGAAGTTCAAGCTAAAAAAGTGATGAACATTTCAGAGACGCGGAGCTCGAGGAGCGCGAGATCATGGAGAGCGTGGAGGGCAACGAGAACGACCGGCAGCGGCTGGCGGCGCAGCAGAAGAACATGGGACCGAGGGTGAGTTGGTGCTGTGTTGTAGGAGCACCGGGTTAGAGGCAGGCTAGGGTGAAAATGAATTCAGCATCAAGAAACGTGAAAGTTAGATTTTGGGTAAATGAAAAACGGACAAATCGGCAAGGAGCATCATGGCGAGCTTTAGTGCAGCTTGTGAAGCACGAAACGAATTTCGAAAAATGACCAAATATTTGCAGGGTCACGTTAATGGAATGGCGAACCTGCGCGCTCTCGTCGAAGAGATCAGGGATGAACCGCGGCATCAGGTAAGCACAGGGAGATGAACGATAACTGAATCCGAGCACTACCTAGATCATTTACAACATAGTGGTGCGTATGAAAGTTGTACGATGCTGCCAATTTTATTTTCATCGATGCTTATTTAACGCTTGTTTTTCAATTCAAGGTCACTCGATGATTCAGTTCTGCTACTTGATGAATGGATTTTCGAGAGCTTTGATGGGACTGGGATTCGGCTTCCTTAAAAATATTTTCTTTATTAATTGCCCATTTGAGGCGCTCGTGAACGGCTACTACGGACACGTGATCGACCATCTGGAGGCGGACGCCCTCTACTTCCAAGCGATTGAGGTGAGGAGATTGTGGACTCTGGACGCGCCGGGTTAGAGTGGACTGGTGGATAGGGTAGAGAAGAGCATGTACTATCGGGCGATTGAGGCATGATTCCATTTGAGGAGAATATCGGGTTGGGACACATTCTACTGGTCTGATGGTAGAGGTTTCATGGTTAGTATGAGAAAGATTTAGTGAGTCGTGTCTAATCATGCTGGAAATTTTGAAGAGAAAATAAAGGAATTAAAAAAGCGTAGTTGTTCGCACGCATGATTTTCAGTGATTACTCAAGTTCCGGACCCATTAGATTGTTTAACGAGCTCTTATTTCCTTATGTTAAAAAATAATCGTGCAAATATCAAAAAGTTTTTCCTAGGCGGCGGCCGGCAACCGCATCTACACGTGCATCGTGGACACGGACAGGACGGCGACGGGCCTGCTCAAGCTGTTCAACGAGAGGAGATTGCCTGGAGAGGTACGGTAGGGGTGGGGATCGAGAACTACCTTTATTGAGAGGGATACGGTAGGACAGCGACCATGAAGCTGTTCATAGTTAGGAAAGAAAGCCTGGAGAGGTACGATGGGGAGATCGAGAACTGAGTGAGGAGAAGGACGGTAGAAAGAGGGTACTTTGTCAAATAAAGCCACTCCCTCTCGCGTTTCGAACCTATTATTACATTTCGAGAGTTCGTGTACTTTCAATACTGTTTGCGGTCCTTATCCAACAATAATTGCAGCTCAACTTCATCCCGCTCAACCGCATGCACAACCCGGACGTGCGGCAGGTGGAAGATGAGGTGGGTTTTTAAAAATTTATTTAATTAATTAACTTAATCATTTCAAAATGGTGTTTTACAAATTTTGGAGCACGGTGCCATTATGTAGAGGTTTAACGGTGAGGATGAAATGAGATTATTTGCAGTGCTAGAAATAATCGAAAGTAGTGGATTCCAAATAATATTTTTTTCAATTATTTGAATTATTGCAGGACGCCCGCAATATGATCGAGGTCATCGGCTTCGCCGAGCACGTGCGGCCCGCCTTCGAATTCGTGAGTCGATTGCTATTTGGCAGCGAACTTTTTAGTGTTTCATGCTCATCATGAAGCTACCAGATTTGCTGAACTTCCAATGGTCTTCCAGATCTGTCACTAAATTCTAAGTTAGAATTATAGGTTGATCTTTGATCTCTAATCCTTCATCTCCTTCGCAGATCTTCGGCAAGATGGCGATCATCCGCACGCTGGAGGTGGGCGTGCGCATCGCGAAGCAGTTCGGAGTGGACTGCGTGACGCTGGAGGGCGATCAGGTGAGAAAACGGGACTAGAGTCTAGTTTGACGTATGATCTGATCCCGAAGAATATGGATTGATTTATCGATTGATTGATTAGCGTGTGATTGTTTCGATTCATTTTTCGCTGATCTCTGATCTACAAAAATTCTTCTCAATATCAGGTAGCACGACGCGGCGCGATGACGGGCGGTTGGCAGGACGCGCGCGTCTCCAAGCTGGAGGCGAGGCAGAGATTGAAGGATATGGAGGAGAAGGCGGTGCAGTTCAAGGTGGGTGGGTGGAACGGAGAAGTGGTAGCATGGAAAGCAACAAGCGATGTTCCACCATCTTGAAAAAAATTCAGTATTGAGTAAGAAAATTGGTTCAAGTGCTAACAATATTTTCGGAAATGTTGGATACTAGTCTCTGATATGGAACCGAAAATTTCCTTTCAAAACGTTTTTCGTTGGAACCCATTCACTCTTCTCATCACTTTTTGCAAATGGTACGAATCTCATACAGTGTGCGAAGCAAGGAACTGACATCGACATCAATTTTTTTCGGAATCACGAAAATTACGATCTATTGCAGTCAAACCTGTCGAAGGTGGAGCAGCGCAAGCACGAGATCCACAGGAACATCCTCAAGCTGCGGACTGTGATGAACACGGTAAGTGGAGGGGGTTACGGTAGGATGGATCGAGAAGTGATTTTTTGTTGATTGTGAAAGCAAATCCTTCCAGATCGAGGACCATATACGCAAGATCCACAATTCGCACCGGGACAAGGAGGATCAGGTTGGTTATCGATTAATTAATTATTATTTTCAGCGAAAAACAACCCTATCTAATCAGATTCATGTGGTAGAAACAAGAGATGAAGCGAGTGTGAAACGACGAACATGTAACGTGATCAGTATTAATATTCAGTTGGATTAATTATTGTAGAAGCGCCACATGGGCCAGCAGATCAACGAGCTGCAGAAGCGGATCGAGATGAAGGTGAGTCGTTGAATATTATGTGCCGCCTCTCCATTTTACACGCTCTCTCGCTACTCTGACCGGCGAGAGAGCGTGTGGAAGTGAGAGAGCGCTTTCACTCATTTGAAATGGTATTTAAGTCGAGGAGTTGTTGGTTGTGGTTTCGTTGGTGGTTCAAGTGCAGTGGTGATCACATTTTCCTAGTTTTGTCTCGGATGAGTTCTTTAAAAAAATATCTGAAAACTATGAATGGTAAAGGTATCTTTTTGCTATGTCGGGGTTTCTTCGACGACTCAACTGTGGCTGGAGTGCCGTTTATCTAGTACCGTGAGCATTCTCGGATCAAGTAAATAATAATGTTCAGAAAACCGAGCTGACACGCGAGTCGGAGCGGCTGAGGAACCTGCAGAAGGAGGAGGTCTGATTTATTGTTTTTTTCCTTTATTTTATTGTTTTATGAAAAGTTAGCACTGTTCAAACTGTAGAAAGCAGACACCTTGCTTTGTTATGGGCAGCGTGAAACTCAGATCACTGATGGCATATGACTTGTTCGGCGCGGCCGAGGCCGTACTCTCCTTGTATATCGGAGCTGTCCTGGTTCTGGCAATAACGCAGAGTCTAATTGCAGAGCTACCTCGTGGTGGAGGAGAGCAAGGACCTGCGGTCGCAGATCGACTCGCAGGAGTCGGACGAGATCTCCAATCTGCAGGTGAGGAAAGGGAATACTCGAGACTAGACTCTAGTTTGATCACCTAGTGCGAATCTATCATACTAGATTTCATTCGCCACTGCCACAGAAAAGTTTTTTTTTTCATTTAACAGAAGTTTGCAGTCCTACTGAACATGATATGACGTGAAACCTTACAACGTGAACTGGGAACGGCGAACGAACCGGGAAGTTAATCCAACAAATTTGCAGCGTGAAATGCGCGAGAAGCAGGTCGAGCTGCGTACGGTGGAGGAGGAACGGCAGAGCGTGGAGAGGGAGAAGGTGGGTGGTGGTTGTTGTTGTTGTTATTGTTGTTCCTGTTATGGATGTTGTTGTTGTTGTTGTTGTTGTTGTTATGTTAGCATAATCGATGATTGTGATTGCAGAACAAGGCGGAGAACTACCTGAACACGACGCTGCTGCGCAAGAAGGAGGAGTACGAGTCGGTCAGTTGTACTGTCTAAGTTCTTCTTGCTAGAAATAAGTTTCAGACCGTGCATATAGTTGTCGAATAGCATGCAGTAGTAATGTTCTGAAGGCAAAGGCTAACAAATTGAACATATTGTCGATATTGTTCGATGCTTCATACAGTTTACTAGAATAGCATTTTGGGCTGTTCCGATATTTCTCACTTCCTTAGTAAAAATATTTCATATAGATCAGCTCTTCGCAATAGCACGAACATTAGTTAATTGTTAATTGTGAGTTAATTGGAATTAAAATTTGTCAGGTGGTGAACGACATCTCGACGAAGGAGCAGGGCCTGCAGCTGACTGCCGAGAGGGAGGAACTGACGGCCATCAGCAAGCAGATCGCTGATATCCAGAGCAAGTACGGTAGGGGCACAACCAGGAGCGATCGAGAACTGACTTTATCAGATCTTGAGCAAATATAATGGGTTTTGAAGGGTTGGAGCGATCGAGAACGCAAATAAATTGTCAAACTTGAAACATTTTGGCCAATATATGGTGATGTTTCAGCCAGATGACAAATTTAGAGGAATCCTTTCTTTCCGATTTACCGTACGGGCTGGTTCTAGTTTAAAAAATAGTAATATTTCGCTGCTCATTTAGAAACAACGACGTATTTAATATTTATTTGTATTACTTAGTGACTCATTAATTACTCTAATTACCTCAGAATCGGCAAGATCGAGGAGCGACTGGAGGAGTACGACGCGAAGAACGAGCAGTACGTCAATGCGATCGAGGATTATGCCGTGGGTTATTGATTTTTTGAAGCTTTTTTTGGTGAGATTATCGTCCTGTAATGTTAGGATGACCTCTAAAGAAATTTGTGAAACGCGAAAGAATGAATACGATTTGGTTTGAACTGTCAATATTGACTAACTACATCCATTTTGTTTTTAATTATGAATCCACAAAACAACTCCTCGCCATACAGGACCAGCAACGCACGATCGAGCAGCTCGTGCTTTCCTAGTGATTTCCGTCATAATAAAAAACAACACCAGTGAATTAACAATAAACGATAACGAGCATTTCCACTACAGGACCAGCAACGCACGATCGAGCAGCGCATCTCGGACCTCTCGCGACAGGCCGAAACCATCGTCACCAAGCAGAGCATGCTGCAGACGCAGAAGGAGGAGGCCAGCAAGAAGGTGATCGAGTACTGAAACGTGGATACGGTAGGGAGTATGGAAGGGAACAGAAGGGCGGAGTCGTTTGAGCGATATTGGCAGTGTCATATACTGTGCGGTAGAAGCTAATGAAATGCGAGATTGATCTGGAACATTTAGTTTTGCAACACAGTAAAATGATGATTGCAGGCGCGCGAGCTGGGCACGCTGCCCGTCGACGCCTTCTCCAAGTACAACAACATGAGCAGGTTAGAATGGCAATCATGAATCTCACAATTTAAATTTGCTCATTCGCCTTGAGAGCGAATCCGCTGGGAGATTGAACAAGACTGCTGCAGTGTCTTGAAAGACGTTTGATAGAGACATTTTGGCAATTGTAGATGAGGTTTCCGGCAGATCTCAAAGCTGTGGAAAAGTTTTTTATTTGATGAATATTCGGGTTTAGCCCTCAAATAAACGTATGAATGCTGCTGTTCGTGAAAACAACGATGCATAGTTATTACACTTGCATCTAAACAGGAACCAGCTGGACAAGAAGCTGGCCGAGTGCATGAAGGAGCTCAAGAAGTACGAGAACGTGAACAAGAAGGCTCTTGATCAGGTTAGTGTGGTGTGGTGCGAGGCGATGCGACGTTTACCAAACGTCGCTTCCCCTCACAGTGTTACGGGTGTAGCGTCGGGTGCTCTAACTAACTGGGCATATGCACTCATAATTTCACCAATGAATTGTGTGATCCTCGTACACTGCAGTTTTCAACAGCGGCGCCTTCGTACTTGTTACGCTCTTTAGTTGAAGAGAACGTGTGCCCGGTTAGCTCAGTCGGTAGAGCACCAGACTCTTAATCTGGCTGTCGCGGGTTCGAGCCCCGCATCGGGCTGGCACTTTTTGCCGATTTTTCCCACTGAAATTCGATAATTGCAGTTCGTGCAAGCCTCGCAGCAGAAGGAGGACCTGACGGCAAGGCTGACGGAGCAGATCAAGAACGAAGAGGTACTGTAGTCGTATTGATTGATTTAGGATGGAAAAATAATGATTTTGGATATGAGAAAGCCAAAAGATAATCGGAGCTTGCTGCAATCAACTCTTTATGCATACGCATTGAAACGCGGCGGTGCCTTGATTCGATAATACAAAAGTTGACCTGTGATGTTTGATCTGTGAACTCTTTGCAGTCGATCCGCGACCTGATCGAGGTGCTCGACCACCGCAAGTACGACGCCATCAAGCTCACCTTCAAGCAGGTAATCGATAATTGGGGGGAGATACCGTAACCCGGATGAGCTACCGTAGTCTACCGTACCCCTCCGACGTACAGTAGTCCTTCACTCACTTGAATACCGTAGCCCTACCATATCTCCGACGCACAGTAACCCTACCATAATCCACGCAGGTGACGAAGAACTTCTCGGACGTCTTCCGGGACCTGGTGCCCGCAGGATCGGGCTCGCTCGTGTGGAAGACGGCCGACCGGTCGCAGGTATTGATTTTTTTCGTAGGAAGTGCCCAGATCAAATTGGATCTGCTTTTCCACGACGGTTGATGTACTGTCCTAGAAACGGGCTCGAACCTTGTGCGAAATGACTATTTTGCAGTAGTGGAGGAAAGAGTATTGCACTGATAAAATTTTCGACGGGACTTACATTCATTATTCCAATCATTAAAGAGGTGTTGATGCATAGTCTCAGGAACACAATCGTACCTTGCTTGAGATATGACTGAATTTTAGTTTTCTTGATTTTCTTTTGAATATCAATCAGTTACATAATTGCAGAACGACGACACGCAGCCTCCTCTAGTCGAGTCGCAGGAGCTGTCGCGCCACGAGATCGACGGGTACACGGGCATCGGCATCAAGGTGAGGGTTTTGGAAAGTTGCGCGCTAGGAGCGCCGGGTTTACAAGATGCGGAACTCTGGGATCGACGGGTACACGGGGATCGGCATCAAGGTGAGGGTTTTGGGCAAATGCGTGCTAGGAGCGCCGGGTTTACAAGATGCGGAAGTCTGAGTTCGATGGGTACACGGGCATCGGCATCAAGGTGAGATTCCATGGGAAAAGCAGGGTCGAAGGTGGATTCAGATGCGCCATACAGAAATAGACTGTTGAAATAAAATAATGACGTGAATAGTGATTTCCTTTAAAAAAACGATTATGAAATATTGTAAAGAGATTGACGGGAGGGGGTTTCAGGTATTCTATAGATGAGTAAATGGCATGCTCTGTCAATGCGCAGTTGGGATGGCATTCCAAAAAAACTTTCTGAATTATGAAATTCTCAGTATTCTCAATTCGACATTGACTCTTTTTGCCTTCAATCGTTGATCGTTGATCATTACCCCTAAAGATTGCACAGGTCTCCTTCGGCGGTCAGGAGGGCACGCGCGAGATGCAGCAGCTGTCGGGCGGCCAGAAGTCGCTCGTCGCGCTCGCCATGATATTCGCCATCCAGAAGGTATGTAACTCTGATTGTTGGAGAAAGTCTCCGTTAGAAATTCACCTGAATTCGATGGCGCGATTGCCTAGTTGGTCCTTGTTCCGCGTTCTCGCTATAGCTTCTGTTTGAGGAGTGGGTCAATGTTGTTGTTGGTCATTCTTGTTGATTTCCAAATAACCTCTTTTCTTCAGTGCGACCCCGCCCCCTTCTACCTCTTCGACGAGATCGACGCGGCGCTCGATGCACAGCACAGGAAGGCAGTGGCTGGTGAGGAGATTTGGATCCGTTTCGGGAATGATCTTTGATCTCTAGCGCAGGTTGCGTAGGAGCTAGCGAAGGTTTCAGTAAGTTACGTGATACGTATGCTTGGGAGATTCGAGTTGTAGTGGGCGTATGTATAGGGTGGCCATATCCAAGTGCAGTAATGCGCAACGGTGACACTTTTCGCAAAAAAAAATGCAAATTGCTTTTTATGACTTAGAACAAGCGCGAGAGATTCGGGATGCATATAGCGAATAACATTGAATGGCTCCCGGTGACTGCAGTATTTGCTTGTTGGTTGTTGTATTTTTGTGGTAAATTGAGAGATTTGAGTTGCGCCATGTCAATATCCATGGTATGATCATAGGGGTTGCAGTTGTCGCTGGAAGTGTAGGCCTGCAATAATATTCGGGACTCTAATTAGAGAGTTCGATCTTCCCCTCCCTTTGACATAATCGAGAAGCACCCTCTGATCTTTAACACTTTCTGCTCTAGAGCTTTGTGTTGCAGTATGACAATAATCATGCTGAAAGAAAACAAGTGCAATTCGTACGGGCCTTCGGGTGTATTAAAAATCTAATTCGAATTTGCAGACATGATCGAGAAGCTGTCGACGAACGCGCAGTTCATCACGACGACCTTCCGGCCGGAGCTCCTGGAGCACGCCGAGATGTGCTACGGCGTCATCTTCAGGAACAAGGTACCTATCGACTACCGTAGTTAGGCAGGGTTCGGTGGGTCAGAATCACGGCTGCCATTGTTTGGGAGGGTTCGGTGGGTCAGATACATGATCGTTGATCTCTCAGGTCTCCCACATCAAGACGATCGACAAGAGCGAGGCGTACGACTTCGTGGAAGACGACGCGACGCACGGCTAATCGATAATTCAGATATCGATCCATAGGCTACCGTAATCACTGCTCAGTACTGTAGTATCGAATACTCCCTAGTGCTACCTCGTCATTGTAACAGTTTCGCAATCTTCACTTTCCATGTTTTTCGTTGTTATGCTCCATCATTGATTTTTTGTCTGTTCAGGCTAGACGCTGTATCAAAGAATCTTATTTTTATGCTGAAGCTAATCCCATTCGCTGTAAAATTTGCCCAAGACAGTTTTGTATGTTTTAGTATTAACTTATTCCAATCTCTGGAATCGATCAGGCTACGGCAGCTACCGTATCCGCAGTCTCGCTTTTCTCGTTTCATTGATCTCTTATTACTACCTACCCCGATTATCGATTAATTATAATATCTGTGAATTCGCACGATAATAAATGTTTTATGTTTCGAGAATGGAGTTTTTTGCTGCAAAATACAGTGAGTTGCTCAGACTCCATTTCAGTATCTCAGATGACTACCGTAGCTTTTACGCCAATCTTTCAACACGCCTGTCGATTTCTACTTACCGTAATCTACCGTAACCGTCAGATGTCGACCTCGACTTCGACCGCACCGGGCGGCGCACCCGACCCCAACGCCTTCCCGGATCCGATGCCGGATGCGTGGCCGATCCACCTCAGTTCGAGGGTCAACCTGGACCATCTCTTCGCCGCGGAAACGGTCAAAAGTCTCGGCGAGCCGATGACCCCGTTCAGGGTAATTATCGATCGATCTGTTCAGGATAAGGGAATGGAAGTACGGTAGTCGATATTGCAGCTCTCCGTGTACCTGCTGATCCGGTCGCTCGACGCGGACATCTACGAGGAGGGAATCAGCGGAGAGGTACGGTACATTTGATTTATTGATTTATCTATCGACAGGGAAGGCTTCGTCGTTCTAGTGTGATGCTTCCACACGGATGTTCAGGGTTGCAAAATGGAAATATCAACTTTTTTTGCGGCTGTTGGATGCTAGATCGCACCCGCATGTTACAAAAATGGTAATCCGAAATTAATCAATTAATTTATAATTCCAGAACCACGCGCGCATCTCGGCGCTGCTCTACGGGCTGCTCGAGGCGGAGAAGGAGCTCAGCTTCGCGTGAGTGCTGTGGGGTTACGGTAGGACGGGTCCGTCCGGTAGTCGTATTGTAGAAGGGAGGGGTGATACTGTAGCTTTGATAGTGCTTTGGATAATTGTGAATGTAACAATGACTACTGTGTTATCATCAAACTGCTTTCTTCAACTGTACTATGATTGAAAGGTGCAACACCATTGTTATGGGGAGTGCAATTATTTTTCCCTGCTATTCCACAAATCAATCGGAACTGTACGAAAGTATCCTTAGTTGAGCACGATGTGCATCCATAGTTTCGTTGGTTCTAGGGGTGCTGAAATTGTAGAGTACGGAGATTCACACAATGAATCACCACTGATTCGCAGCCAGATCTGTCGTCTCGTGCGCAAGCGCGTGTGCCCGATCATCCGCGAGGCGCTCGACCACTATCTCAAGATGTGCGTTTTTATTTAATTATTAATATTAATATTACTTTAATCGAAATAATAGTTTTAATATGGTGTTTTGTTGATTGAACGAGCTTTGACGACGTTATTGAAAGGCGGAGAGTAACGTAAATATAGCGAAGTGGTGAAACGAATTTACTCTGACCGCTTGACCACAGCCAGAGGTTGTGCGTCCATTTCAGTTGCTTTAGGATAAGGCCAACAACAATTATCGTGCATTCACCTACGTTTGAAGAACGTATTGGGTATCTGATGGGATTATGAATAAGAAGTGAAGCGTGAAGCGTTTTTTTTCTGATTGTGAGGGCAGAGCAATCGGAGACCTTTGTTTATTCATTTTGATTCAATCAAAACAATTATAACAATAACAATAACAACAACAGGGTTCGCGAGGCGCTGCAGACCGACGGCATCACGCTCAAGTTCGACTCGCTCGGATTGAAGAGGGGACTCGTCGCGAACAAGAGCTTGCTCGAGCACTATGTGCAGCGGGTGAGACACCAACAACAATTGCAAGAATAGCAATAACAACAAGTTGCTGTTGTTGTTGTTGTTGTTTTGGATGTTATTGAGATTGGGAAGATATGAGAACAAGCCTATTGGAGCATTATGTACAACGGGTAAGTGAAGGGTTGTTGCTGTTGTTGTTGTTATTGTTATGCTTATTTTGGTGGAACGCATTGTCTGTGCAGTTCCGGTTGATATGAGCGAAGTTCTTGCCTGTGAGGTGCGTCTGCAGCAACTAGCTATATTGTTGAGGTTTCATAGAGAGCTCAAGACGCGAAATAAACGTTTCAAACTTGATTTCGCGAAGGATCGGTTTTTAAAATATTTATTTGGAGAATCACGTCATCGGTTTTTTTTTCATGTGAACTTGCGCCTCACAGTCGTTTCATATTCTGTCTCGAGCGATTGCTTGCGATAAGTGGCGAGGCACTGGCCAAAATATCTAACATCAAAACCTCCCTAAAATACGTTTAAACAATCAAACATTGTATGTTTCAGCTGCAATCCGCCGAGAAGCTGATGACGTACCGACAGCATCGGCAGCTGATGCAGCAGCTGCGTGCCTTCGTGAGGGGAGAGCAGCCGGACGTGCTCGTGAGGTGAGCTCTAGGAGCGCCGGGTTAGCGAGAAAGAAAGCATGCATGTACTGTTGAGATGGGTTGGCAATGGTGGGCTGATAATCTGCTAGATCACCAGGCTGCGGAACCCCGAAAAGAAAACAATACAATTTCCGGAATTCCGAAATAGTATACTTGAACATTTTGCGCACCCCCTACGTTGAAGTTTACTGAGTTTTGCGCGACCCCCTCCCCATCTAGCGGGAGTTAGCCCACCATTGTGGGTTGGGATATGGAAGGTTGTGATAGGGATAGAAGGATAGGATGAAGGTGATGTATTGTGTTATTGTGGTTTGGGTGCCATCGACGGATTGCGTATTCTTGCTTGCGGCTGCATACATGCACCATGTGAAACTTTAGACGAACGAGTGTGGCAAAAGGGCTTTGAGCTTTCCTTTTATTTCTCACACATTGCACATTCCATGCATTACTCTTCTTGTTTTACGATTCTTTAGATGCACTCACTGAAGCATAGATGCGTCCGGGGGAAAGTGAAAAGGCTTTCCAATCAGATCCGCATTCGCAGATCGCTGTCCGCCCCGGTGCCCTCGCTGCCACGCGCCATCTCCACCGGGTCGCACGCGCGCGTCTGGCTGATGAAGCAGATGCACCTGCAGCAGGTATACTGTAGGGATCCCGAGCAGATCGATCGATATCGTACTCTGCGTACCGTAATCTATATTTTCTATGTCAGTTCGCCCCGCTCGAAGTGGACGCGCGCATCGACGAGTACTGTGGGCTGGTGGCGACGGCGTTCAGAGATATCCCCGCGGTGGTGAGTGATTGCGTCATCATTAGGCAATGCAGTGCAATCAATGGATTGTATCACATACTGTGGGGTGTGTCCATATTAGGAAGTCCTATACTAATATTGTTTTTTATTGTTTTTTTTTCGAAATGGATATTCCCGGATTACTGAGGGCAACGGGTGTATCGGCTTTAGCAAGACGCTGTGAAACTTGAAGTTAGTCGTGAGAAAATTGAACATTGCAACACCTGCTGCTCATGATTTACCTTCCTATGACGCTTTCTCAAACATATTACATTAGTCAGTTATGCAGGTGGAGAGAGCATGCTCAACTGAGAGATTATCCGACCCTTGCAGCACCTGCTGCTCATGATTCATCTTCCTATGACGCTTTCTCAAACTTATTACTTTAGTCAGTTAGGAAGGTCGAGAGAGTCCGACTAAGAGAGTCTCCGACCCTTGCAGCACCTGCTGCTCATGCTGCGCGCCATCTATCGTGAGGACCAGCCGACGGCCGTGGACGAGCTGCGGGCATTCTTCGATTACTCGGTAGGTTGTTGATTGTTTCATTCAGGATGGCTTTGCCTTCATAAGGATATTTCTTTGTCTTTTGCCTCAATCTTGAGTCTGAGCTGATGAGTTGCAGCTGCAGATATGACATACCTGCCAAGAGTTGAGTGGTTCTTCAGTAAGTGCGTTGATAATTAGATTAAAAAAATATTGAAGATGATCCGGCTGCAAGACCTGCTCACGCACGTGGCGCCGCAGAAGAACCGCATGGTGACGGTGGACCATCGACAGGTACGGTAGTATCGATTCAGGGATACTGTAGCTCAGGGTGCGATATCCATTGAGAAATGGGGAGCATTTGTGAATATTCCGTCAATAAGAAGGATGCATTGCCGTTGATCCCGTTGCAAGAGAGATAAACGGTTGCTGCAGCCTTAAATTGGCAATCGATAATTTCATTTCAGGTTCGCTACGCGCCGCTGCTGCAGGCGCGCCTCTACAGGATATTCGGAGACAAGTGAGTGGTTTAATTCGCGCCGGAAGAACATAGTGATCTCGGGGATGGAGAAAGGAATAGGTAGGATCTGTGAAGCCTGGAAAATATAGAATTCTGAGTCACAATTGTCAGTGGATTGAGATGAAGACGTTTGATTCACTGGTTTGAATTGAGATGATCTGATAGAACAGTGATACTGAAAAAAAGTAATTGGTTTTGCTTTTCCGCAATTCACTAGAACAGGGAGGTGTTCAAGTTTTTGTTGTCATGCAAACCAACAACATGATCATTTACGCGTAAAGAAATTGTATCATGTATTACTCGCGAAACAGAAGAGGGTCAGCTCCAGGCACATGCTCCTATTTAATTAATTCCCTTCGCAGAGCTCTCGCGCGTCGTCTGCTCAACGAGACGATCTCGCAGGCGTATCTGAACAAGGTGAGATGAGTAATTAGGCTAATTATGTTAATATATTCGGAAACCGAGGAGAAATCAATTTCCTGAATAATTTATGACGATAGATAGGTTAGTTGAAACATTCGATTATCTGGTAGGCGGGGTGCGATCAATGCCGATGGGTTGACAGGCTTCGTGCATCAGAATAGTTCATCCTGTATTGTGCAGGATGTTGGAAAAGAGAGTAGATTTTTTTTGTTTAAAATTAAAAGTATTTATGTAAATTCCAGGAGATGACGTGCCTCCGCCTGGCACTCGTCGAGTCGGCTGCGGTGGAGATCATGCCTGAAAGGAGGGGTGAGTGAGACGATAGATGAGGAGGAAAATAAACTTTAATTTGGTGATGCATGGGTACTACAAGTTGTTGTCTGAGAAAGACAATGTGATTACCCTGTGGATGATAGTCCAAATTTACTTTGTTACTGGCGATGTCCGCCGTAGTGAAGTTCATGAGGGGCATGATTCCTGGTTTTCTGGAGGGGCGAGAAGTGCTAGAAGGGGGCTGGCTATGTAGTGGGAAAAGAAGTGAAATTGGCAGAGGATCACGGGTCGGTAGACATCGAGGCTTGTGTTGCAAGGTTACTACGAGTACTGAGCAGGGGAGGGTGGGTAGTTAATGTGGGGCCGCTGAGGGTTGTAAAAAATACAATTTCGAACTAACATTCATCGCTCGTTTCTTTGGAGAAGTGGAAATAACGATCAGATACAAAAAAAATAAGTGATTCGGCGACGCACGAGTGTTATGAATACTGATCTGGAGAGGTTGGGTGATGGTCAGACTGCGGACGGTGTAAAGATAATCAATTTGATCCAAATGCATTGCAGACCACGCGACGAAGCCGCGCAAGCGAGAAGAGGGCGTGGTGAAGGTAGGTGCTTGGTTAATTAATTAGTTAATTAGTTATTAATGGAATGATAATCACTAATTGACGCCCGAGGGTCGAAGGTAGGATTGTTTGAAAGGTCAGGTCGGATTTATTGTAAATGCACTGATTATCGTATCTTACCATGAGTGGGGAACGAGAAAGCAACAGGAGCGTCTTGGTCCAAAACTTTTGGAGCGAAATTTCGTTCTGCAAAAAATGATTTCGGCCACAATTTTTTTGATTTCGTATGTGATGTATGGCTAGGATGCTTTCCTGAATACAATGCTTCTGCGCTTCTTGATCACTACAACATCATCCAATACGTTAGGGAAAGTTGGCCTTGGATTTGTTCGGCGAAAGAGTGTGTAGAATGCAGAAACTACCGTAACCTCCCAGGGCTACAGTAACCTTATTTTCCCTGCAGGAAGCAGCGAAGGAGGGCAAGGACACGCTGCACGCGGAGGACGAGTCGGAGCTGGTGCCGGCGAGCATCAAGTCGGTCGATCTGAAGGTAATCGGACAGACGCACTTGTGGTGTGCTGACGCATACATGGTGTCTTCACACTATTGATCGATTATCGCAGACGCACCTCGCGTCGATGGCGGACGACGCGGTGGCTCGGCTGGAGGGCGAGGAGCGACGCGAGCTGAGCACCGACCCGAAGGAGCACGAGTACATGGTCATGAGGTTAGCGCACTTGAAGTGCCTATGCAATCTGGTCTAGATTTGATAAAGTTCGAGTGGTTGGCGCAAGTTTGGTGTGCTGAAGTAATATTTATTTATCGAGTGGAGGGAAATTGTGGAGAGCTCTTTTTCAATGATACGGTTTCCCTATTTTTAAAGACTATGGGATATCCATTCAATTATGCTGAACCCGGGTATGCTGTAGTACCAGTGAAACCATGAAATTCCTCCACCTTGAGAATCAAACTCCATGCCAGGTAGTTGGTGTCCGGTTTGATGATAGAGAGAGAGCGAGAGAAAGGAAGGGAGTCAGACAGTGATCAATCCCTTACAGATCCGTAAGCACGGATTGCACGAAGTCTCTGCCTGATATGATAAATCTTAAGATATGATCATGAATGTATCTACTAGTTGATCAATTAATTGCCTAATCGATCGATCGATTGCAGATCCGTGGACACGGGCAAGCTGGTGGCGGCGATCACCATGTTCGTCAAATGCGAGATACCCGACGCGTGAGTGGCAGTTGTTCCTCTTCTGGGGCTGTTGCGTCATCACTATGCAATAGTCAATTTACACATGTGTGCTCACCCATTTTATTTCACCCTATCACTTGAATACAATGCACTTCTGGGGTTGTTGCGTCATCACTATGCAATAGTGGAATATCAGCCTCAAGTGTGCTCACCCATTTGATTCACTTCTATCGATCGGATGCAAATCATTATGTCGAATCATGTAAACTATTATTCAAATTCTGAAACTCGCAATTTGCAGCCGCGATACCACCCTTCTTGTCAATCAGAATGCGCGAAATTAACAGAGTTAGAGAGTCAGAGAAAGCGAGAGAGCATGCGAAATTGAGAGAATCAGCCATTCTAATTGCAGCCGCGAGGACATCCCGATGTCGCCGATGCAGCACGCGGTCATCGGCGCGTCGTGCAGCAGCTCCGGTCCCGACTCGATGGGTACGGTAGGGAGGAAAGGGTTACGGTATTTTAAATTCGGTAGTGAAAGAGGATAACTAGCCAAAAGTGTAAGCCAAAAGCATATGTTTGGTGTATGTTTGGTGGACAAGATACTATTGTTCTACTTCTGAAATATCGCTTTTGACCAGATTGTGCAACCGAAATCCAATTTGGTCAGTAAATGAGGACATCCCTTGGAAGATTGAAGGAATGCTAGGGAGTCGAACGCTTTCTCAACTAATCGTCCAATCTCTCCTGCTGCAGGCAAGTCGCGCGAGCTGTCGGACGCGGCGAACTCGTTCACGGCGGTCGCGCGGCTGCACGCCGGGTGAGTTTTATTATATTTAAATATTCTTTTTTGTTACGCCATTGTTTCATGAAAATAAATGTGAATACATTCATCATAACGTGGTTAGACACAGTCTTCTTTTTATACATCACGACTTCGGCACATTCACATTCATCCCTTTTGCAGTTACACAGTCTCCGCCACCGCACACGCGCGCGCCATCTACGAGTGCGACATGCCGGACTACTACGCAAGCAGGCACGACACGGAGACCAAGGCAAGGCGTGGCTGAAGTGTCTACACAAAATGACCAACTTTTTAAGAATTTTTATAGGCTGACGCACTTGTGGTGCACTGACTCACTAAAAGGTTCTCGTTCAGGCAGTCGCGGGCGTCACGACGGCCTTCGGGCTCGCGTCGACGGGCGAATGGCCGGCAGCGCTCGAGATGTGTGAGCGACTCGAGGCGCGCTTCTGCGTGCCAGGCGCGTATCCTGCGGTAAGTGACGCGCGACAAGTGTCTACATGAAATGACCAAGTTTTAATGAATTTTGAAGGGTTGACGTACTAGTGGTGTTTTACAGGCTACCCGCCACGTGAACGGCGCCGCGGCACTGATCCGATTTGATGCCGCATTCGTGAAGGTAAGGGGCTCTCTAGATTTGGCTTGATCTCTTGCTCAGGAGCTAGAGAGCGTGCGGATTTGAGAGAGTGCCGGAGTACTGTAGGATACGGTAACTCCACTGGGAAGTAAAATCGATAATCAGTTGATGAATGGCAGGGCAACTACGCTGCGGCCGAGGAGCGCCTGCTCGCCATCGAGAGCGTGCACCCGAACGAGGCTGTGATGCGGTAAGGGAAGACGCGCTTGAGGTGTCAATGTGATTTGTCTGGGATTTGATTGCATTTGAAATGAACGACGCGCTTGAGGTGCACTACATCCTGAATTGAATAGATTGCCGTCATGCGACTCGTCGTTTTGTGGGAGTTTTTTTCTACAGAAGCGACCGTCGACGAATCGTTGTTCGTTCTTGTCCGCTCTCTAGTAGGGTCACTGATGCGCGAATTATGCAGTACAGGAAACATGGGAGCAAATAGCTCACCGACCCGGGAAATGCAAGCCATATTTTTCTCTGCGCTTGAGTTGACGTAAGAAGAGTGTAGACGGAAATGCGAGTGAATACTCACTGCTTGTCAGGAAAAGGAAGGTAAGTTGTTTCGTTTGCTCGATGGACAAGTCACCACGAATCACAGTGTCCATTAGATCTTTTCTTTAGTGGGAATGCTGTTGCACGAATGGTGTAGGCAGGAGTCAGGGGAATTAATAGGCCAAATATGTTGATTGTGCGCCTGAGAAGAGGTAACGTAGTCGGAAGTGCACGTCAATGCCCAGGAAATAGAGGGGAAAATACATGTAGGTTAGGCGTTTCCGCCTTGCTTTATTGGTCAGTGCAAGCGAGCTTTTCGATTCCTCTCTCTTGGATAGAAATTCACGTCAATCTCACATCAATAAATTATGTTAAGTTGGCTTTTTTGTAGTCGGATTCTATATGATGCGTGTGAACTTCACTGAAAAGTCCTGGTTTCGGGTACTTTTTTAACTTCGCATTGTCCTATTTCACATTGTTTAGTTTTGTATGAATGCATCAAAATCTCGTGATTTCCAGCCGCTGTCTCCTGCACTGCTCGCGCGGCAACCACCCGGATGCCGTGGCGCTGCTCAAGGAGGCGAGAGAAGGCGTGGACGAGGCGATCGACCTGCCGACCGCCATTCGGTAAGCGCACTAGGCACGCCGGGTTAGAGAGGAGGAACTCTGGGAGCGCCGGGATATAGAACGAGGACTCCTATGAAAACGGATAAACGAGGCTAGAGCTTAGACGAGGTCCGTTCGGTAAAAAAAACGGGAATGCATTTTGGTTTAAGACCGCCCTTACGATTTCTGGAGATATTGGTGTAAATATATCACTCGAGGAACTCTCGGAATCACTATGTAATATGAAAGCAATGTGAGGCATAGAATTCGCAAGACAGTTGAACATTTTTTGTTATATCCCACCGCAATGAACGGTTTACTAGTTTAACTTTCCAGACTCCCACTCATAATTCTATTACGGCTCCAATCCTGCTGGTCATTCGTTTTTTTGTTCAATCAGTTTTGAAATAGGATTCGTTTTAAAGAGTTCTTTGCCATCCCCTTCATCTTCATCCGTTGCAGGATGGACATGCAGCTGGGCGTGCTGCTGGCGCGCGCCGGCGAGGGCCAGCCCGCGCTGCAGCTGCTGCAGAAGACGGTAAGAGGGTCGCGATGCTGGTGTTGTTCGCAACGTTGTTGTCATAGAACATAGGTAGTATGTTGTTTGGAAGACAATCGTGGTGAAATATTAGACTTGGAAAATCTATTTGGTTGACATGAGCGTGTTGAAACCTGGCTCTCATACCCCGAAAATGGTTTCAAAACATGCTGCAGGTGCGCCTGGCGAGCAGCCGCGGGCTGCAGCGGCTGCACACGATGGCGCAGCGTCGCCTGGCGATGGTCGAGGTACGGTAATGGGGTTACGGTAGCGTGGAAATACGGTTGGAACTGTAGGGATACGGTAAGTCTTAATCACCAACTGATTGCAGCTGATGTTCGGCTGTGCGAAGGACGCGAAGGGCATCCTGGAGCGCATCGAGAATGAGGTGAGAAAGAGCCGGGAAAGGATCAGTAATTGTTTAAAAGCCGGCTTCCAAATCCATACGTCCGTCGAACGCTCTCTGACATCTTTTGTTTTCTGAACTTCTTGTAAATTTCTTGTTCCAATTGCAATTGACGTTGCGAACAATTGCTTGCTTCGACTATTTGTACGAGATTGTTTTTTTGAAAAATACTACATGATATTATGGCAGAGCCGGGGTATATGAACCGCAGATTGCCAAATGCCGGGTCTGGCTAACATTCTAATCCGCAGATGCACTCGACGAGCGGTCTGGTCGAGCGCGTGCTCTACTTCCTCACGGTCGCCGAGTGCGGCTACCAGATCAAGAACTGCGGACTGAGAGACAGGAATCAGTGGGCAGATGAGTTATTGATCAATTGATTGGGGGTAAGTTAGATACGGTAGTTGTACGGCAGCACATGCAGCGGGTACGGAATCAGATCAGCAACTGCGTACAAAAGGGACAGAAAGAAGTGGGAGATTTTTTTTTCAACCGCTTCAAATTGATATTGGTGGGAACTGCTGCTTATGAGTAAGTAGCAATCGGTGAGGCTAGAAAGTGACAGGGCATTTCGCATTAAATTTTTGTCATCATTTCGTAAGTCGATGTTATTAGATCAGCTCCAGAACATTCTGACTTATCTTCCTCCGGTAACCCAAATTGTCTTAGTCCTAACCTCTCCTCCTTACCAGGCGCCTCTTCATCTCTCGACTCTGACCCTAGAACACATACCATAGCCCAGTCCAATGAACTACCGTATACTAGAGCTACCGTACACGTTCAATATTACACAGTACCGTACCTAATGTTTCGTACCTTTACCAGGCGCAACCGGCCATCTCTCGGCACTGGGCAGGGCGCGACTGCTGTCGGAGCAGCTGGGCTGCGTGCCCCTCGAGAAGACGGCGCTGTCCATGGCGGCCAGGGTCATGAATAAGGTGGGTGAAACGGGAAAGCCAAAGCTCACACGGTAGGGCTCGTATTGTCGAATACTGTTCAAATAGTCGAGTCGTCTAAAATCGGTTGTGAGTTAGGTCTAAACGGAAAACGGAATTCCGTAATTCTCCTCTCTTTTTTCAGCAACTCCGTAATTGAGAGAGATCGCCTCATTTTCTATGCGGATCGATGGAGAATTACATTTTTCTGTAATTCTCATTCGTCTGTAATCGCTCGGGGCCGCTCGGTCTAGTTCATTCTTAGGGAGTGAGGGTGAGAGATACGGGGAGAGGAGAATTACATTTTTCTGTAATCATTCGGAAAAATGAATCGAAAGTGAAGAGATGAGTCAGTTTTACAGAATAATGTAATTCTGCGATTGAGTATGGAAATCTATTCGGAATTCCGTTATAAATTCCGTTTAGACTCCCTACTGTGAGTGCTATGTTTCAACGTGATCGTATCATGCAAATATTTCGAGAGATTCAATTAGTTTCATCACCCTGAATAAAAAGAATCCTAATGATTAATGCCCATTCCACATTTTTTTGTGCATTTTTGAGAGATCAATCCATGTAGAATATATGCGTTACGGTTATCATATCACCACTGGGCTAAAGTTCAAAATTGATGGCATCTGATCGAAGGTTGGAAAAAACAACCAAATATGAATAGATGATAAAAAAAATTGCAGGGCGAGCAGTTCTCGAAGATCGCGGCGCGCCTCAAGGACCTCAACGAGACATGCCCCGCGAATATCGATTGGACAACCATGTAGATACCGTATTCCCTAGATACCGTATACTCCAGAGTACGGTAGACCATCGTGCTCGCTCTTGCCGTATCTCCTATTTTATGATTGTTTTTAACTGCAGTTCTGCGAAAAATACTGCTCTTTCTGATCGATTTGTTTTCTGAAACCTTCCTGATGCGGTACGTCCTTTTGATACTGTAGTCCTTCCAATCGCTTCGAAACCAGGCATATTTTGCAAATTGCTGAACGCTTTCGGGTATTGACTCATGTTATGACGTTGTTTCCGACACTTTTATCGCTGATCTCAAGCATGATCTGTAAATAATAAATTATTTGAGCTATGAAAATTGTTTTTTTCACATGAAGTCGTTGAAACGATTCAAGATATCTACAGCTACAATATAACTCGACTGGTCTCCCTAATGAATTCACGCCTATCCACATAATCCACTTGCCTGACACTTTGTTTCTTTTCTGCACCGATGCCTTATCCCACTCTCTACCTCTGCAGCCACCCTCCGAAGTAGTACGGGTAGAGGAGGTGTCAGGCTGCAAGTGCTGCAGGAACTCCAGCTGCTGCTGCACGAGCTGCAGCCATGTCCGCGGTCTCGCTGCTGCGTGCCGGCTACGAGAAGAAGCTGCGCGGTGAGTTGATTGTGGATCTCGTTTGATTCTAAACGGAGAATCGGTGCTGCAATGTCATTATGAACGTTGCGATCTGCTCTCGAAGCAATATGCGTCGCTCATGCTCTTTCAACAGGAAAAAGTTGCAACAAGTAGTCGAAGATGATCTTAAAATGGATTCATGTTAGCGGAAGTTTGCCTTCTTCAGACGAGCACGAGCGACGCGCCGAGGCGGAGGCGCACTGGAGGCGGACGGACGCGGAGAGGTACGGTATTGAATGATTGGTTCCTGATTATCGATCGATTGTTTGGAAGTGTGTACCGTAACTCTCTGCATTCCTTGCAGGACGCAGCTGCTGCGCGAACGAGAAGCTCTGCGTCGAATCCTGCTCGGGGTGACGGCTGGAGGGAGGACGTGTGAGCGGCATGCGAGGTATGGTAGTATCGTTTTTTTTTTGGTTGGTATCGAATAAAAATTAGTACAGCACAAAGCAAAGAGATATTGAGCAATGGTTGAAGCATGACCTGTATGGGCCAAATTGAACTGTTCCTTTCATCCTTCCAGCCTTCTCTTTCCTAACAAAAACGTTCTGATAAATCTAGTTAGTCTTGTTGTTGTCACATCTTTCCCATTCCCAGATCGGGTCGGTCGCGCAGCGCGGAGAGTCGGCCGCAGGCGCGCACGCTGCAGGGACGCGTGCAGCAGCTGCGAGAAGAGGTACGGTAGGCGTTGTGGAGCAGCATTTTGATTTGCAGGTGGGATCAGGCGTTGCACGAGCGCATCGTAGAGAGTTGATAGAGGAACCGGTGTTCAGTGGTAGCCAGAAGCTGGAGTAAAATTCAGCCACGTCATCAAGAGATTTGAAAGTGTTAATAAAACGATTCTTCATCCTCTTTCGCACAATCAGCCTCTAATGCTGGACCAGTCATTTAAGAAAGGTATCTTCTTCTTCCTAGATCCACTCGCAACGACGACTGCTGGCCGAGTTGGAGGGCGAGTTGAGGAGGAAGGACGAAGCCATTCAAGGGATGGAGGAGGAGGTAGTTAGACTGAAAGAGTAAATCTCAAGGGCAATTTTTGCTCCCGGGCTCAGTTATCACATATGTTTCAGTATCAGATTGATGATCCTTGTAGAAAATCTATTTCCTACTTTTGTATCTACCGACCAGAGGCTTATTTCCTTCCAGTCCCTCTCTGCTCGCGAGCGAGAGCGTGTGCTCGTCGAGCGTCTACAGGAGGCAGTGGAGCTGAGCGACGGAGGGGCGGAGACGGAGAGGATCCTGAGAGCCGAGCTGGGTACGGTAATGGAGTACGGTAGGGTGGGGTTTCGGTAGATCGACTAGGTACGGTAGAAGTAACGCAATTGCAGACTACGCGCAGTCCCGACTGGCTGCGGTCGCAGTCTCTCCGAGTCGCACGCAGCAGGCTGCAGTAGCTGCAGCTGCTGCAGACTTCGATATTGCAGCCAATGAGGGCGTGCTGCAGCGGCTGCAGGTATGGAAGTTAATTGCAAGTGATTGAGGCTGTGTATAAAATTTGTAAATGCAGCGCAATTTAACGAACGAATCAAACAGTGCGGCAATAGAGGTGGATATGAGGTGTTGGAAACATTTCTGTGGTGGGTGCAATAAATATATTTTCCTTGTACTGGAAGAGCACGAAGAGATCAGACGTATCTGGTTTTTTTTCGAGAAAATAAAGCGATGGGATCAAAGAACGCTTTTACCGTGAACGGTTGTAGTTTGAGTGAAGCACAGAGGCTGTTGCAAGACGTGGTCGCTGTTTTATCTTGAAAATTGTATAGGAAAGAGATTGTAATCAAATTGAGCTTCACTACGGGCTGGTGTGATGTACTGGAAACTCTGTAGTGATGGGTTCATTCGCATTCAACAGAGGTTCCTTGCAGGAAGTCGAATCTCTGCTGGCGGAGAACGCGTTGAGGGAAGATGCACAGGCGAGATTGCTCGAGGAGATGGGCGAGCAGGTAAGCAGTCTAATTAAAAACTAATTAGTTGCTAGCTAATTACGTGATTACAAGTTGATAATTCGCGGTATGGGTTTTTTTTGGATTGTGGCTATGAAAATAGTCAAAAAGTTTTCTCGTTCCAGCAGTCGCAACGGTGTCTCACAGGGAGTTCATAGTACCTCAGAATCCCGCAGTTGTGATAGATCTCTTTTGGGGTATGAATAGTAAAAAAAAGATCGTTTGTTCAAGGTGTTTGCACGTGCTTTGATCTCGCCCAAATCTTCGTTTTCGATAAAAATCCAATTCCAGATCTCCCTGGTGATCTCCGAGAGGGACGATGCGCTCGCTCGCGCGCGTCGCTTCGAGAACAAGTACCAGAAGGCGAAGGCCGATGTGGGCGCGTGGATGGAGGCCGTGGAGGTGAGACACTCTTTATTTTGCATGCTCTCTAGTCGGTTAGAAGGTGAGAGAGAAATGGATAAGTATGACGTTTCAGCTGTCGACCAAGTATGCACAGAGTCTAGATGTATCGATGAGAATCGACCAGCCGTTCGAATAAAAATTGAAAAGATTGTAAGAGCAGGAAGACACCGTTATTTGCAGCGCCTGACGGACAGCGCGGACGCCTCCGGCAGACTCGCGGACGGCCGGACTGGGCTGCAGCGGGCGCGTGAGCTGCACGCAGCAGCGCAGGCTGTAGCAGCTGCAAGTGCTGCAGAGCGGGAAAGGAGGGAGATGGAGTGAGTTCGGTTTATCGACAGCAATTTCATTGAAATCGAAGAGCTCAATGTTCAACTTGTCTTGAGCCAACTTTGAAACTTGAATGTTTTGAAGTAGCACGGTGTTATTCTACTAACAATAAGCACGATAATCTTGGCATTCCGATTCGCTCCTCGCATTGCTAGGATACGGGCGTACAACTAGGATATACTCTGCCTATCGATATCGTATTCTCAAACTACCGTAAGCCATATGAGGCCGTTTGCGTAAGGTTCAACAGATGCCTGGAACAGGTAAAAAGTTGAGAGGCCCAAAAAGTGGCTCCAGGGGTTATTTTGGACCCTCTACGCGATGAGCCACTTGATTTCGTCATATGTCACCTTTTCGCTCCGGGGGCTCACCCCCCTCATTTTGGCTATGTGGGTGTTTTTTTTCGAGTTTTTTCGCCGGGGAGTGGTCAAAATGGCCCAAAATCTGACCTACTCGACCAGAATTTCGAGCTTTATCGATTGAAAAAAAATTTTTTTTTTGGAAAAATTTTGTTCGGACAAAAAATAAAAATTGTTAACCTATAAAGTGGCGGCCTAATGATTGTATACGTTTGATAGAGCATGTTCTCGCGATCTTTTTTCTATATGGGGTCAAGGATATTGGGCGACATTTTGATGTTTCCCATCGAATAAGGAGATTTGACAAAAAAATAAAACTTTCTTAATGTCCTCGTTATGGTGCTCATTTTGTAGAGCTGATCGAGCTGATCAACTTTTGTTCACTTCATATGCCCAAAAAACCTCTCCTCGCAATGTTACAGGTACTGAAAATGTCATTAAAATGAGCCACTCGAAAACGGTAAGTTTGGTCGGCTGTAACATTGCGAGGAGAGGTTTTTTGGGCATATGATGTGAACAAAAGTTGATCAGCTCGATCAGCTCTACAAAATGAGCACCATAACGAGGACATTAAGAAAGTTTTATTTTTTGTCAAATCTCCTTATTCGATGGAAACATCAAAATGTCGCCCAATATCCTTGACCCCATATAGAAAAAAGATCGCGAGAACATGCTCTATCAAACGTATAATCGATAAAGCTCGAAATTCTGGTCGGGCAGGCCAGATTTTGGGCCATTTTGACCACTCCCCGGCGAAAAAACTCGAAAAAAACCCCCACATAGCCAAAATGAGGGGGGTGAGCCCCCGGAGCGAAAAGGGGACATATGACGAAATCGAGTGGCTCATCGCGTAGACGGTCCAAAATAACCCCTGGAGCCACTTTTTGGGGCCTCTCAACTTCTTACCTGTTCCACACCCCGTTGGACATTTGTTGAATCTTACGCGAACGGCCTCATATATTTGAGGCCGTTTGCGAGAGAGTCGAGCACATCCGGTTGGGTCTGGCACAGCTCAAAAAGGTCAATTTTCTGAAGCGGTGTGATTTGGGGTTCTTGAGGGTGCTGATGGCGAGGGACACTTTCATTTTTCATTTTGGGCCTTTTTTGGTGCCCTGCGGCCGGGCGTCAAAAATGGTACTTGGGGCTCTGCTCGCCAGTCGAGAACGCTAAAAATAAGTGAGTGTGGCTCCAAGGGTAGAATTTGGCTCTGATCACGCCTGTCAACTTCATTTTTCATGAATGTCAAAAATAAAATTCAAAAAAATGGAACTATTCTATCCTTCCAATCTGTGCTTAGCAACCAAGACATATCGATCCGGAATGGCGAGAGGAATTCAAATCTATGTTTAAATTTTTTGTACCGCATCCCAGCTCGGAGAAAAGTGAAGTATAGTGAACTGACAGTTCCACGTTATGTGCGCAACTACTTCCGATCTCTCAGACAGCCAGCGGGTATG
>LS519282.1:656556-676068 GCA_900490845.1 Pristionchus japonicus | reverse complement strand
TGGTCGGCAGCGCCATGCCTTGAAGGCGCACCACACTCGACACGCGACGGGTTGTGGTGGGCCGTCTGCGCTCCATTTTTGCACCATGAATAGGGGGTCATGGTACGACTCGCCCGAAGCGTCCAAGGTCGGGCAGCGTGCAAACCTTTGGTCGGGCAGCGTGCAAAAAGGTCACTCGCCGGCGGCGTGGACAGGTATGTGTACAATCATGATAGAATTAGAGTTCATGAATTTGATTATGCTGAATTCCGGCTTGGATTAATGCAGACTGTTTTTAGTAAGGATTTGTCCCCCCCCCCCACTACCTGTTACAATTTTCGAGTCAGTTTCGTGTTCCCGGTCCAAGCGATGAATGTAGGGTACAGGGATTTGATAATACTCCAAGCACACGGGATCCAATAATAAATAATATTATTCCCAGGGAAGCGCAAGGCCGCGACCTGATCGCCGTCAAGAAGGAGCTGCACCGGTTGCAGCTGCAGCAACCATAGGATATCGATTGAAAGAAGTTTGTAGTTTGTAGTCTGACCGGACCGGACTCATCAGTCTGCCCTGTACATCCTGTATTGTATATTGATTAGGGGTTTCTGATTGATCTCTCGCCTTGATCTTTGATCTTCCCGGCCTTGACCTACCTCAGTGCTATTCAGATACTCGAAGTTGTGTATGAATTAATTGTCGCCTTTCTATTTCATTCCGTGATAACTTAGTCCCGATGATAAAGTATTGTGCTCATGAAAACGAGTGCTGCTCAAGAGTCGCATGGGTTCTGTGCCCGAGTGAATATTGATTGATTGACTGAATTGGGGAGTACGGTAGTCAATGATCGATTGATCATCAGGAGATGTCGCTAGTGATAGTGTACGGTACGGAGACGGGTACGGCGGAGGACGTGGCGGAGGGACTGTGGAGAGAGGCGAGGGCGAGGTGAGAAATCCGTTGAGGAAGACCGCGAAAAGGGAAGGAAACCACCGCTGCGATGAGATCGGATGGTGTATTGGATTGGGTTGTAATAGCGAAGAGATGCGGGTGCGGAGGAGGCTGTGGAGAGAGAACAATTCATACTGCTAATCGACCAGGCTGACCAATGGCTATGTCACATCAGAGATTTGGTTTCAATTAAAGCATGTTTATCGTCTCCAAAAAGGAAGAAACCAAAGCCTACTGCGAGTGGGCTGCCTACGTGTTGGATTCATGTCGACAGCAATCTGTAAATGGTTCTAGATTTGATCAGCCTCCGAAAATTCTCACCTCGCAAAAATCGCAGTATCTGGACTCGACTTCCGTAATTTTTATTCGCAAATGAGGACCCATTGACTTAGTTAACTTCTCGATTTCTTCTTGTAGTTCATATCTGCAGCAACAATAGAATTATCTTTATGTGATTGTCAGAATAAAATTTTACCGGAAGTGGACTTTGAAGCTCGCGTTCAACTTTCGGTGTTCGAGATGCTGAAATTGGAATTATTTTCGACATTTCAAAACTGTCGGACGTACTTTTATCGCTGCGATAATTCCCTCGGTAGTGAGGAGAGGGAGAAAGTAGAGTAGTTCGAGGTTCGTACCTGCATGTTTTTTGTTCAGTAGAGGCAGACAACAACTATAGCGAAGAGTAATCTTCACTCACATTTGTCTGACAATAGGCTGAGGAGTAGGTCGTCATCGACCACAATAGCGTCCTCACTGGGCTCTTTACCGAGCTGAAAGCATTCAAGCATGGATGATATCGACAACTACCCTACCCATGAGCTGATACGGAGCGTATCGAGTCGACTGACGGCGTGAACCAGAAATTCACGTTCGACAATTTCGTCCTTCGGTGAAGTGAAAGAGTACAGTAGACGGTAAGGGTCTATGGTTACCGACCCCCGATGAATTGCTAGATCAACGCTGCGCAGACTTGGACAACCATCAATGAGAGCTTGCAGCCTAAATTATTATTATTTCAAAATAAAGTCAAGATTGATGAAATTACCGAGTGTCATTTTCGTTGGAGAATGGAGCATGGATGATTAGTTTTTCGATTTGTTTGCCCTCGATCATTCGGTAGATCTCAGCGAGACCTTTCTGGGTACAACTCAACTGAAATGATCGCTCTAGATGTAATTTAGCATATTTCGGTGGGTTCAAATAATCATCATCCGACGGATGATTTTTTATGTATTCGACAAAGAAATGATTATCATCTAGTCGGTCATTCATCCGATGCTGTAGAAAAGAAGAACGCACCCCCTGTATCATCAGTGTGCGAACACTCGAACGATTGAGATATTCCCGTATAATACGTCTCATTTCTTTCTTAGCTGGTGCATCGCTTTTCTTGAAATGAACGAAGGGTAGCGATCGGTGGCTTTTTGCAATCTGACAATGAGATTAGATCGTAAATAATATAATGGAGTTTGAAATACGAGTTATTGAGGAGTCTAGAGGGTCAAATGATGAAGTATCAAATTACCATTTTCCTGTATGATTCGTCAGTGTTATCAGTCCATCTCTTGACTTTAGGGCAACCACCCTGCAAGAAACTGTAGATCCAGGACCAGGACTTTCCTAGCAAAGCGGCCTTAATAAACTACCTTGGTGATCCTGATCCTAACCATCCTCCACCGATTGGAGTAAGCATCCTTCACTGAGATTGTGTACTCTTTTGAAGCGGTCTGAATCAAAGTACTAAGATTTAAACCAATCGTCTTCAGGTGAGCCAAGTTTCTGGGAGTCCTTACTTTGTAAAAAGCGATCTCTTCAAAGTGAAATTTCGCTAGTCGTTCAGCGTCGTGGAGACGACGGCAGGACTTCCTGTTGGAATGGAAAGCGATTATCGACCAATTTTATTTCGTAGATGTTGAGTTTAATGAACCTACCTAACTTCGGTTCGCGTAGGAACATCCAGCCATTTAAAGATGTGTGCAGATAGTTCAAGAGGCAAATCCAGAATCGGGGACGGTTCCTAATCAAAACATTGTCATGAGTTGCAAAATGAAATAGGGAAAACTTACAGGTTCCTTTTCGTTTATCGTAGGTTGCTTGGGCTTGAACAACAGGGCCATCACCATAGTGGTAATCGCATTTTTGAAAGCCGCAATCCACAATAAAACACTATGCAGAAGCATGATGACACCAAGTGATTTGGAAACCATTGGCTTCGTAGTGAGCTTTTAAATTTGTAGAATGAAAATGATGCTGATTCAAAAGAGACTCTATTCGAATGTCAGTGGTTGTGGAGTTGGCGTCTATTTAGCAGCGTTGTGCTACTTTCCAATACAATGAGTGGGTATTGATGACAGATGGCTGGTAGTACTGCTACCCTGCTACCAGAGGGAAAAATTGAGTACCGTAAAGCGATTACCGTAACATAGAGAATGATTGATTATTCGTTGCAGGAATCTCGCCGCGCGCCTGGTGCCGATGGACGAGTACGATATCGAGGTTGGTATTGATTTTACAGGTTGTGGATTTTTTGACGAGCTTAACAGATTCAGGTTGCATAGCTAGGATAGATGCTGCTGTGGAATCTGGTTAACAATTGATCTTCTCATAGTCCATGCTAGTAATTGATCGAGTTCTAGTCCCATCCCTCGAGAGCGCTGTGATCTTTGTATTTTAGGACGAAAAAAAAATTTATGGACCAGTCAGAGTAACGCTGCATCTGCGGTTTATGAGCGGGCAATGTGCAACACAATCAATGGTTGATCCCTGGACTCGAGAAAGAAACTAATTTGAGGACTGGTTCCTATCGTAATCAATGACCGTACTTCCAGTCCCTCCCCACGGAGCGCGCCGTACTCTTCGTGATGGCGACCTCCGGCCAGGGCGAGTTCCCGCCGAATGCGCGCGCGAGTTGGCGATGGCTGCTGAGGAGGAGTCAGCCGGGAGACCTGCTCAAGGAGGTATGGTAGGCAATCGATAAGTGTAAGGGTACGGTAGTCGAGTAAGGCTATGAGGAGGTTCTCAAATTTACGTGATTGGATTTTTGAATGGTTTTTGCTTTATTTCACTACTAGTTGCGATTCTACGATTGTTCATCGCGAAATAATCCTCTCCTTGACAGGTGGTCGTAGCGGTGATCGGCCTGGGCGACTCCTCCTACCAGAAGTACAATTTCGCCGGTGAGTCGAAGTTTATTTTATCGATCTACTATATCCTCTGATACCGTAGTCTTTGATCAATCGATCCCCAGTATCTTTACCATAATCCTACCGTATCCCTTCTTCCAGGCAAGAAGCTGTTCCGCCGACTCGTGCAGCTGGGCGCGCGCGACCTCCTGCCAGTGTGTCTCGCAGGTACTGTAATCAAGGGGTACCGTTGTAGCTCGATTACGGTATTGGGATGATTACCATGACTAATACTGTAATTCTCAGACGACCAGCACGAGTCGGGCATCGACGGCGCACTGCTGCCGTGGAAGGACCAACTGTGGGCGAGGCTGAAGGGAATCTATGAGGTACGGTATGGGATACGGTAGCAGAAACTAGGTTTACGATAGATTAATGATTGCAAGAATGCAAATTGGATTAGATGATAAGCCATGAACGAAATGCGATTAGAATAGTAGTTTGTATGACATATTCGGCAGACGCTGATACTGGTGAAATCGCAGAGGATCACCGTATCTCATTCTGTCTTTGCAGGACCTCGCCCTGTCGCTGGACCCGGCCGCACAGCCGCTGTGCAAGTACACGCTGCGATTCGGGGAGGAGGTGAGATATTATTTGAATGAGCGATCGCTGTTTCTTCATTGGGTTGAAGTTATTGTGCGTGTGCAATTTTCGTTATTTTTATCAACTAGTGAAGCGTGTAAATGTGTCTGATCGTCTTTCTCCGTAAATTGCTATCTCGAATCAATTCATTCCAGAACGGCCTGCACTCCTCGGGAGATCAGCGTGCACTGAGGGAAGGCGACCTGCGAGTGGTGCGAGTGGCGGATAACCGGAGGGTCACGGCCGAGAGCCATTTCCAGGTATACGGTAGACGATTTGGTTTGGGAGTGTTGCTCCTATGTAAACGTATAATTTCGACTGTGAATTTGGTGCTGCAGCGAACATAGATGTAATGAGTTGGACACGAGCATGCAATAGATCTGTCGTTGGCGTGGAACGAAAAAAACGATTCAAAAACTGGACGATTGCAGGACACCCGCTTGGTCACGTTCGACAGCAGAGGAGTGGAGGGCATGGAGTGAGTTGATTTGTGTGATATTGACAAGCTAATGGTATTTGTTGCTGCTAGAAGTGGGAAATGGAGTATGAAACAGGAGAATAGACAGATGAAAAATGGAAATGAAATTGTTTTTCCACAATGGAAGAATGATGGGCATGGAGAAAGTTAATTCCTGTCGACATTGACTAGCTATTGGGGCCTATTACATTCTAGACGTCTTACGCAGTGATTGAAACACGGGAATTGATGCAATTTTTAAAATACCAATTCATCAGATATGCTCCCGGAGACGTGCTCATGGTGCAGCCGTGCAATCCCGACGAGACGCTCGCCATCGCCCTGGAGGCACTACAGTACTCCGATGAGGTGCGGATTACGGTATCTTGCTGTTTGATACGGTAGACTGACACTGTTGGCTAGGCTACTAAGAAATCGGAGGTTACGGTAGGTTACCGTACAGTACGACTTCTTCAGTTGCTCGACGCGCCGTTCCACGCGGTGCCCACGGACGAGAGCATCCGGCAGCTGCCTGCGGATGTGGTTGGAGGTAATGGTTTGAAGGACCATTCTGTAAATACAACTGTTTCAAATGGCAACGATTTGTTGTTCTCTGTTTCATAAATGTTTCTTAAAGCCAATCGATGGGAGACGAGTGATACGAGCAGCCGGTGTAGAGCAAAAATACCAATTCTAAAATTAACAAGCAAGCTGTAGACAACACTAAAAGTGATTGCTAATCAATTCCAATCGCAGACGGACCGCTGACGCTGCGCGACTGCCTGCGACGGCTGTTCGACCTGCAGCAGCGGCCGCGGAGGAGCTTCTTCGAGTTGATGGGTACGGTAGGAATTTCTGGGTACAGTAGCCTTCGTAGGGTATGGTAGATCGACTAAGTACGATAGGCCACATGTGGTAGTGGTGCAGGGGAGCTTTTTCCGTTCACAATGGGGTTGCAGAGGTATTACTTGCCTCATAGGAAGCTACACAGTCAATCTGGTTGGTGGTTCCATGTCAAATAACTATATCTGCAGCTCAATGTTTACACTGGCTACGGTTGGTTGGCAGGGAATACTGTAGGCGTGATTCATCTAAGATCAATGATTCCCCACTTTTAAGGCGCGCTCTCGACGCACGAGGCGGAGCGCGAGAAGCTGCTCGAGCTGGCGAGCGCCGCGGGGCAGGTTGGTCGTTGATCTTTGATCTTTTGCTGCTCCGTGATAAGCCCCGCCTCCTCGACTCCACACATTGAAGAAGGTGTTTGGCACCGACCGGAGTTCTCTCTCTGATCTCCAATGATCTAGAAACGTACAATGAGTGCACTTTAAAATATTTCATGGAATTTCAATATAATCACAAATTCCATTTGCAGGACGACTACATCGATTACGTGACGCGCACGCGACGCACGGTGGCCGAGACGCTGCGGGACTTCGGGCATTCGGCCAAGGAGATCAGACCGGAGAGGTGAAATCGACAATTTCATGTTTATGTTGTGTGGTTTCAAGCATTTGATATTAGTATTCTGAGTGCTATCGAGCTATTGGAATGTCGCTTTTCGGTACGAAAAATCAATAATATTCACTTATACAGACTCTTCGACATCCTGCCTCGCATTCGCGCGCGCGCCTTCAGCATAGCCTCGTGTCCAGTGAAGCACGCGGGACGGGTGCAGATACTCGTCGCCAAGGTACGGTAGGGGATGATGAATACGGTATCTAGGGGCTCGGTATTAGTATGGTTCCAAGAGATCAGAAAGTTTCGATTTTTATGACATCTCAAGGATCGATTGTGGTTGAAAATGGTTTCTCTTGATAATCGAAACGTGTGGCATGAATCTCCAGTCCTGAAGTATCTCTATTCGATCAAAGCAGAATCTCACCAAACAGACAACGATCGATTCTACAGTAACCCCCACTCGCAGGTGCAGTACAAGGCGGCGCGGATGGCGGAGCCGCGTCGCGGCCTCTGCAGCACGTTCATCGCGCGGCTGCGGGAGGGCGATGAGGTGAGTGGGTGTTTACCCCATGCGTTCAATGTTGAAGCACGAAATATATAGAAAAGCATTTGCGAGTTTGAGTTTCATCCGCTCCTCAAACTGCAAAAATATCGAATGAACTAATACATCCGTTCTTTTGCGGCAATAAAAAGAAGAATAAAAGTTTTCAAAATCTAAACGTGCGTTCCAGGTGCGAGTACGCGTCCGCCCGGGCACCTTCCGCTTCCCGCCAGTGGAGAGGCCGATCATCGCCGTCGGACCGGGCACTGGAGTGGCGCCGTTCAGGAGCCTGATCGAGTGGAGGGCTGGGTACGGTAGAGTGTTGATTGGAGGAGTGGATAATATTAGAGGGAATTGTCGTGATTTTGCGGAACCCAGTTCTTTGCGAATTTCTAATTTAAAGCGCATTGCGATGCTGTGTTTCATCCGTTCATGAAGAAGACACTCTTCAGCCTTTGATTGATCATTCGTAGCTGGTGAAGGCAGAACAAAAAGAATCGATTCGGCGATACGATTGCGAACGACTCCTCTTTCTCAGAGGCACAATCTTCTAACGATAAAATCTACTCAGCCAGTCATCCTCGGGCGCGTCAGTGCTCTTCTTCGGCTGCCGCGGGCGAGAGAGGGACGACTACTTCCGGTAAGGGTTCTGCTGTTTCGGTGTTCTCCCTCAATGCCACGTACTCTCTCGTCTTTGCTTGACTTGCATGAAGACATGTAGAATGGAGAGAGCTAGAGATTTGTTTTGGATTATTGTGGATCAGGGTTGGTGAAATCGAGCCTGCCCGTCAGTCGAGGCCTCGACTAGCAAAACCCCTGTTTGAGCTCGACTCGGACAGGGAGCCCGATCGGGCGGCTCGACTGTGAGAGAGAAGCCTCGAGCCTGGGCTCGAGCCTACCAGGCTCGACTCAGGCTCGACTCTGACCCGAGCCGCCCCATGCAAATGGGAGAGAGAGGGAAAGGGCTCTCCTCGCTCACCACACTCTCTAGTCTCTCTGACCTCTTCCCTTTCTCTGCCGTCTCTCCTCTCTCGCCTCTCTCGCTCCCTTCCCAGGCTCGACTCAGGCTCGACTGTGAGCGAGATCGCTCGAGCCTGAGTCGAGCCTGTCGAGGCCTCGAGGCTCGAGTCTAGGCTCGATGCTTCTCTCTCACAGTCGAGCCGCCCGATCGGGCTTTCTCCATTCTCGGGCGGCTCGACTGTTTGGGCTCGAGTCGAGTTTGAGAGTCGAGGCCTCGACAGGCTCGACTCGAATCCACCAACCCTGTTGTGGATGAAGTGTGAATCTCATTGGCATTATTCTTGAGAAGTCCTTCTGTATTTGATTGTCGATTGAAACATCATTCGTGGTTCATGTTTTGACAATTCCTCGGATAAATAAGAAGTGGATAGTAGGGTTGCAGGAACGGGATCGGGATTCCCGCAAGAGACTCGCCACCCTGACCTATCCCGCATTCAATACCGCGCGAGACTCGCGTTATGCAAATGGCGTGCGGGAATCCCGCATCTTTGCGGGATTGATGCGGGATTGGGGAGGAGGGAGAGAGGGAACGCGATAGTGTCTAGCGCCACAGGCTACCATTTCGTTGGTTTTTGTCGTACCGCTTCCAGATTGAAATACGATCATGTTTGGATTCTGCCCTACATTTCATCTGAACACACCTAAGCGATTCGAGTTTCGGCGAATTAGCCTCCTCTCGATTTAGGTCGTTTTGGACCAAAAAAGCCCATATTTCACACAAAATCAGGTGCCACTCAGTGAATTCAGCTCGAAATCGTATACATTTTGGGTCGAGTACTCCCCACACTCTCTCTCGAAAATTGAACACTAGCGAAAAATCTGGCAAAAGCCGTGCCTCCGGCGGGAGTCGAACCCTTCAAAGTCAATGGTGGCGCGCGGGTCGAGCCAATCCCGCATCAATCCCGCAAAGATGCGGGATTCCCGCACGCAATTTGCATAACGCGAGTCTCGCGCGGGATTGAATGCGGGATAGGTCAGAGTGGCGAGTCTCTTGCGGGAATCCCGATTACGATCCCGATACGGCAACCCTAGTGGATAGAAATCGATTCCTTTCAGCGCCGATTGGGACGCACTGCAGCGGACCCACGAAGGTTCGGTAGTCGTGCACACTGCCTACAGCAGAGATGAGGAGGAGAAGGTAAGGTAGGGACACAGTAGTCACGGGAAAGGCGATCGATTATAATGAGAGATCTAATAACCATTCTAGTTACTGCTTGACTTGCAAAACAAAAAATTCTACGAAATGTTGATGGATAGCAGCTTGAATCGAACAAAATAAGGAACATATTTGGTTCATGTTTGCTTTTCACGACTAACTCATAGCTGTCGAATCCGCATAAAGTTAATGCTCGACTGAATATGATGGAAAACAATAACAGTGCACGTTCAGGCGGGCGCGCGACGCTACGTGCAGCACGTGATGGTGCATAAGAGGAAGGAGCTGCAGCGGCTGCTGCAGGAGGGAAATGGTGAGTGGAGGAGGGCAAGAGGGGAAGATTATTGATAGATCTTTGAAAGATTCGGGCTGAAAAAGAAGGAATAGTGAATGGATTGGTAGAAAGAGGGAAGGGAAGTGAGTGAAACCACGAAACAAAGACTCAATACAAAAATCCCAAAAAAACCATGTGAAAAAGTGTTTGCTCATATTTTTTCGGTATGAGTTCTGGCAGGAATTGATTTATGGTTGATCATGCAATCTTATCCACCCCTTGCAGCCTCGATCTTCGTGGCTGGCTCGGCGGGTGACATGCCAAAGGCGGTTACGGAGGCGATCGATCTGATCGGGAAAGAGGCTGATGGGGAAGGTACGGTAGGCTGAGAGTACGGTAGAAAGTACGGCAGGACAGTCAATACACAAAGATGATTTTGTTCCAAGTTGGCAAACGGAGAAGCACTAATCATTCTGATTGTACCCAGCTTTCCTAGAATCACTGAAACCCAAACCATTCAATCCCGTTCCAGAAGGCTACGCGGCGCGCCTGGAGAAGGAGGGCCGACTGCAGTTCGAGACGTGGAGTTGAGGGCGGAATCTGGAGTCATCGACGATGACGTCACTCTATTCCTCTCCTTCTTCCCACTCTGTCTCTCTGTCTGACCAGTGAGACCAGATTGTGATTGTTCTAGTTGTTTGTTGATTCAATATCAAAATTATGAACCCCGTTTGTTACTGTGATACGATGCATGTTGTTATTAGGTCAATGAGAATACTATGAATTGCAGAGTATGATAAAGTATGTGCCAATGGCAGTGTCGCGTGTCTCACAATCAAATAAGTGTCCTTGAAAGAAGTTAGTTTATCTCATCATCGCGCGGACGATGGCCATTGTACATAAAAAGCGGCTTCACAATCGGAAGTCGAATAATAACTCAATGGAGATACAGTAATCAGCCGGGGGTGGGAGATACGAAAAGTGGGGAAAGCAAGAAATCGATAATTACCTATGTTACAGTAATCATATTACAGTAGGTTTGTGCACTGGACAATCTTTGGGGCGTTTTTCCTGTTGGGGGAACCGACTAATCAGAAGCGGGGTTAGTGCGACTAGAAAAACAACTGTAATTATGAGAGACGGGATGGGACGAAAAGCATAGTCAAAGAGAAGCAATGTTACCAAGCATCAAGCCAATTATCAAATAAATATCTCAGTGGTCTTAGCTCTCCTACTTACTCTTATGCTCTGGGGGGATTATGCCTACAATAATCTTTCTCTGGGCGAATATGAATCGGTAATACTTGTATAAATGGCGAAATATTCAACGAATTTCGACAACAATAAGGGTAATACTCTGCTCTGAGGGGGGATTATACGGCATTCAAAGTGAAGGAGGATGAAGGCAACTCTGATGACTAGTAAGGGAAGGCGGGAACTGGGACTGTTAGCAAAGGGGCTTAGATTTACAAATAAAAAAAACGGTGGAAAAGCGATGATTATGCTCGGGATTATGCACGGATCTGAGGTCATAAACAACAGTACAAAAGGCTACTAGCAATTGAGCGAAATTTGAAGAAATCACAAAACAAAGCTTGCTACCGTAATCAGGTTACTGTAGTCCCTGAATCAGGAAAGGGGCGGAGCTACCGTATTCCCCTGACGATCAGGGTGAGTAGGCGCGACGGGAGCCGGAATACTCGAAGGAGTGATGTCCGGCCTCCGACAGCTCGTCCATGCTGGTTCGTCGGGAGTAGAAGTACTCACGGTCCGTCTCCTCGACCTGATTAGAAGAACATTGGATATTGAACTTTGATCTTCTTTTCCGAAACGATCAATACAAAGAAAGTGACGTTATTTGAAAAATTTCAATCACAAACCTAAATCACTCATGTTTCACAGTGTATTGTAATTCGAGTGATAATTACTTTAACAATTTTCACAACATTCTAATTTCGTTCCAAAATCAAGGATCAAAGATCATGCATTCACCTCGACATCGACTCGCGACGCGACCACCAACTCGGCCATCGCCTCGAAGTCCGACGACGGCGCGCCACCACTCTGTAAATATCAAATCAGTATGCTGACACATCGAACTGCGCAACCCGCAGAGCTTGACGATTCGCAACTTTGATCTTGCGAAAATTGTGCTTCAACCAGAATATATCGCAGAAAAATATTCTTTCTTACAATGATTCCTTTTTCGAAACGTTCCAAAAACAACTATGCTGCCCTACCAAGCTACCGTACTCCACCCCTCCCCTCACACTCACCGTGACCCAGTGGCTCTCCAGTATCTGCAGGGCGGACAGCCGCTCGTCCGTGTCGATGGTGATCATGTTGAGGATGAGCGCCTGCGAGGATTAGGGTTTGCAAAATTAGAAGAGCCTTTTTGGAGACGTTCAATTTTCAGCTTATTCTGTATTAGGTAGAAATTTACTTGAAAGGATGATCTAAATCTATTGAAAGAGAATCGCTCGCATCAAAATAGATGGCGCTTGAAACGCAAATGCTCACCTTGGCAGACGCGGAGATGGCGTCCCAGGTGGGCGAGGGGAAGCTCACTGCGCCCTGCAGGATCTGCGCGAAGAGGTCGTCCTGGTCGCCGTTGTTGCTGCAATCAGGGATCGTTACGGTATGTAATCAGTTGATCCATAAGCGGCACATGGTACTCTATACCCGATCGATAATTGATAGTCTGACGCCCAATCGATAACCAAAACTACCGTACTACCTCTGGAATGGCGGGAATCCGACGAGCATCACGTAGAGGATCACGCCCGTCGCCCACACGTCCACCTTCTCGTCGTATCTGAAGGAATAAGAGATCAAAGATCAGCTAGAGTGAAGAACAGTTTTAACTTTAATTAAAATTGACGTTTCATTTTAAATCAGATAGTATTAAGCGAAAAAATAAAAATGTTCACAAGAAGTGGAAGCAAAGAGCAAAGACAGAGTTACGTTTCACATACTATTCAACTACTGGGAAAACGTAAAGTATCAATGCATCTCTCTTGTCTCTTGAAAAATATTTATCAATATTTCCATTGTTTTAACTTATTAACAAGATCTGTAATTTATCTTAAAACCCAATCAAACGCCCCCCCCCCCCGTTCACCATCTGGCCACACCAAGAAGAATCCAATGTATTAATCAACGATGACGGGAATCACTGAGCTACCCCTACTTAATCAAACGCTCACCCCCACTCCGCGAGTACTTCTGCCGCCACGTACGTGGGCGTGCCGCAGATCGTCGTCAGCGATGGCACCTCAAATTAACTAGTTAATTTTTTTTAAAGATTTAGAAAATCGTTCCCCTAACCCTGCAACTAGAGAGGCACGAGCGTAGTAGCGGTGATGTGATTGACGCTAATCGCCTCGCCACCTCACTCCACTCTACGCGATCTGACACACGTGGAGAGATGGCCGAGCGGTCTAAGGCGCTGGTTTAAGGCACCAGTCTCTTCGGAGGCGTGGGTTCGAATCCCACTCTCTTCAGAATCTTTTGCTGGATTTTTCGCTACTTGAAAAAGTCGGAAATTGCTCGCCTCGGTGTCGGGGAGGTCGCAGGCGAGGCCAAAGTCAGCGAGCTTGAGCTGCAGCCGCCCTCGCGAGTCGTGGAAGAGCTGGAAATGTGTGTTTCACACGCAAACTTTTACGAATACAATTCGCCTTGCTTTTCATGTTTTTTTTCAAACAAAAAGATCAGAATGTCCCAATCCCGAACACAATTTTTGCTATTTGTATTTTTTTTTAAATAGTAGCTGTATGCCATTTATTGACAAATCACTCAATCACCACTCTTGTATTCGTCATGAAACAGGAAAAATCCTTTGATGCAATCGAATCCTAATTTCAAAGTGCTCACCAGCAGATTCTCCGGCTTGACATCCCTGTGCACTATCCTGTTGTCGTGCAGGTACCGCAGTGCCTCGGCGAGGTTCCGCGTGAGAGGGGCGGCCGTCCGCTCGTGCAGCCGTCGCACGCTGCACAGGTGGTCGAACAGGTCGCCCGCCTGCAAGAAGACGAATGTGAAAGATGAAAGATCAAACATCGAAACCAGAATGAAAGATAAAGTAAGGATCAGCTCTTGCTGCAAATAGGATTATTTTTCCAATAGAAAATTTTGTAACGATGAAAGATAAGTAATTCGGAGCACTCCAAGCAAAGATAAATGCTGATTCATTCCCGTTTCAGGGTGCGATCAAATGAAGATGTCACCATGGTCTTCAATACGAACGCGACTTCCTCTCCAAACTCAACCATCAACAATAAAGTCATTGCTCGATCACACGCCTATCACCCTCTACCGTACCTCGATGAGCTCGAGCAGCATGTAGTAGCCTCCGTCCAGCTGCCAGACGTCGAACATGGCGACGACGTTGGGGTGCGAGATCTTCTTGAGGATCGCAATCTCCGACTCGATCAGCTCTTGCTGCAAATGGGGGAGAATTATTTACCCTTGGAACAGCAAAATAAAGCCCCTTGCAGTACCACCCATGCTGCAGAAATTGCAAGAGAGGAAAGATACAGGGAATTGTGCAAGCGTTAATTAGTCTGTGTGATGCTGTAGATGTTTGCACACACCGAGAAGATGGGATCGTTTCGATGGGTAATGATTGACATTTGTACGAACTGTGAAGTATAGCCGTGTTAACACAGCTACGTTTTACCTGTTCTGAATATCCACTTATTGTTAGTATTTTTATCAAGCCTACATAAAGGAACTACCAAATACCAAACCCGATTCATTCCTAAACACCAACTGCGAAACCCCCCTCACCTTGCCCAGAGCCGTCTCCTGTCGGATGATCTTGAGTGCGAATCGGTCTTGCGAGTCGCTGCAAAAAGAATTTTCGTGTCCAACATCTTGATGGACATTTCACAGCTCTCACACAGAAGCATAGCTCTTTCAGCTGCTCTTTTTGACGATGAGCAAGCGAAAAAATGGATAAATTAGCATAAATCCTCACATCTGGGTGGCCTCGTAGACGTGCGCCGTGTTGCCGTCGCCGAGCAGCCGCACGATGGACATGCGCGCGTCCAGGAGAGATGGCAGGCGAGGGACTTAACGTAGGATTAGAGACTACTTTCGTGCTTATTAGATTTTATGATCCGTCTAACTACTACGTTTGCGGATGTCTCCCGGATATGAAAACCCCTTGAAACTAGTAACGACACAAACGGAAAAGAAGAGCCGCCGAACTTTCAGATATAGCGCAAAAAAGAAAAGCAACCTTTCTGATTTTTACAACGCTAATTATTGAATGAACGATCGCAAGGAATTCATTACATCCCCGATCATTAACTGCCTATGATCCCTCATGAAACCCAAATGACGACAATGACTCACTATCCTCGGCCTCCACTCCTCCCCTGTCCATCCGCAACGACTCGTTCCTGGCGGGCATCACGCGGCGCGACGGCCGAATCGGCGGGTGCCGCCGACGGTGCGAGTTGAGCCGAGTGGACTCCTGAGAAGGGATGGATTTGTCAATTTTGAATGGGGGTTACTGCACGATATTTCCAAATCGGATGATGAAGTATTTTTTTTTAGGACAACAGAGAAAGAGCGAAATTGTCATGGACTGAGAGCACAGGAAGATCTATGGAAAATGGAACACCAGGTTTAAAGTATGGAACCATAAATTCGACATTACCTCAGTCAAGAACTCAATAATAGTATGTTTAAGCCGTGATTAAAGATCATTGATCATGAATCATACCTCCGTATCCACCATGAAGTCGTCCGAGAAGGTGCGCTCGTTGCCGAAGGCTATGAAGACGTCGTCCTCTTCGAAGAAACCGCGAAGAGACGTCACCTACGAGAGTACGGTAAAATCGAGGGTAATCGATAATCAAAGATCAAAACCAGCGTATTAGAAACCAGCAACTTCGCTGTTCCACCCATCCTACTATTATTTCAGATGCGCAATCCAATGATTCGATCGGCATAATGGCTACCCAACATTAACCCATTACCACACCGTTGCACTAATCCTACAAGAACTCCAGCCTGCCAGCCCTACAATCTTGCTGTCATTCTGTTCGCATTGAATCAAACAATTACCTCCACGCACGAGTCCGAGTACCTACGCTCCATCGGGCTGACTTAACTGACAAGTGAATACTGCGTGAGAGAATGCGTGATCGCCGGAACCCGCCGCTTACTCACCTTTTGAAAATCACTTTTTGAGAGGGGCGAGAGAAAAGTCCCCTATCATCAATACGCCCTTTACACGCTATCAGCAAACACCCTGTCAAGAAATGAGGCGGAAACCGGGGTCAGATGGGAATTTTCTCTTGAACTTTTACTTCTCAATACCCATTTCCTGTGATTTGGAGAGACCCGAAAGTAAATGTTTCAGTGACCAGTGATCAGTTGTGAGTTCCTACTTTACCAGTTGATCGGTCAACCCCACTTCAAAGAAAAAAAATACAAATCTACTTCCCTGATCCCACAATCATAAATATCGATTGATTGACCCACCAGCCGTCCACTCAACGAGAAGAGCTTCTTGATGGCGCCGCTGTCCAGCATCACCTTGCACGTCAGGTCGTTGATCACCTGCCAATGCCGACGAATTAAAAACTGATAACTCATGATTCACAGGGTTCCTAAAACAAGAAAGTCTGACTTGACATCGATCCTGTGGTGAGAACTATCGCACATCAACTCTCTCCACTATCACCATACAAGCAGTAAGACTTGACACATACAAATTGATTTAACTACAACCTTCAGCAATGCAATATAATAACGCACCTGCATCCAGGTCCTTGCCGTCTTCTTGTTCAGCAGATGTCTCACGACGCGTCGCGGCTTGATCCCGTTCCGGATCACCGTGATGATGCGGGGAAAGACGAAATCGTTCGGCTCCTGAATGATGCAATGTTTTGCAATTTCCGAGGAGTATCATTTCTGCTCCACTGCGGCCTCAAATACGACCGGCGCACTCATTTTCGATTAACGGCCTCTTCACAGTAGTCCAAAACATTGGAAAAATCTACCAGATTCAGTCGCAACTAACCGAAGCAGCTGTACTTACAGTACTCCAACCGTAACCCTACCACAGTTACCGTATACTCACCACGACATGATGAGTCGCGTGCAGGGCCAGCTGCGCCACATCGTGCGGCCTCTCGGCCTTCGGCACCGCCATGCTCCACAGCGGCTCGCGCGCATTCGCGTAGTCCATCTCCTTGAACGTGTCCGAGCTGGAAATGGGAGATACGGTAATCTACAGTACTCGGCAACCTACAGTACCCCAGCGAGATTACTACCGTAACCCCAATACCGTACCTCGCCCACACATACCTCTGCCCATTCTCAAGCTGCGTTAACTTGATGTCTTACTACACCGCACCCCACTACCGTTCTCTTCCCACGGTAATCGATCTCTTACCGTAACCCCGATACCGTACCTCGCACAAACGTAGCTCTCGCCGTCCTCGAACTGTTCGAGATCCGTGATCCTCGCGCCTCCATCGATAGTGTAGATGTAGCGGACGCCGTGCTGGAGGGCGAGCGAGTTCGTCGCGAGGCATCTGGCAATGATTAGGAATTCAGGAATTTCATCGGATTTTCTTCTCACAGTCTCTGATAGCATACTCTCCCCGCACTTCTCATTCACCTTTCACTTTCGACTGTAGAGCCTGGGCAAAAAATCGAAGTTTTCCGGAGTTCATGCGTCTCCCAGTTACGTTTACAATGTTTCATGATTTACCTCGATATTATCAACACGGCGTATCCTAGCAAGTATTAACGAAACTGTGAAACCGAAACACCCAGGCGTGTCAAATAAATATTGATTTCACGATCGGCACGATTAATCAAAGCAAGTGTTCCAATCGCCTATCTTAGGAACTGTGAACCGAGAAATGGGTAAGTTTTGACGAAGAACACTTCGGATTCTACAATCCACGCCAAGTTTTTCTTCTCACCTCGTCAACTCCCTCATACTAATTTATTTTTTCGCTAAACAATTCGATGTGATCAATGCAACTATCTTTTACGCATTTTAGCCAAACTGCGAAGCGCGAATTTCCCCATATTCCGACACTTATCGCTCTTCTCACCTCGTCAACTCCTCCATCAGCGGCTGCAGCGAGCGCAGCCGGTCGGCACGCAGCGCGTACCAGATGCCCTGCAGCATTATCTAGTTTAATTTTAAAAAATTAGAAAAAAAATTAAAAATAGTTTCCTTCCTGGTCTGATGCGACATTCAACGGTCATTTTTAACTAATTCTTCTCTGTTTCCCACTTCACATATCTGACCTCTCTATTCTCAAATGCAATTCTTTCCATGCTATTCCACTGAAATTCATCCCTCTGATTTCACCACATCGCCTCCCACTCACGCGTTCGTGCTTGGAGACTCCAATTAGCCATCGCTTCTTTTCCTGCTTCCCCTTCTCCTCCTCCCACTCTCCGACTCTCTCGATTTCCCCTGCTCTCTCATCCTCTCTGACCGGCAAGAGAGCAGGGGAAATCGAGAGAACCAGATTGCTCGTCTTCCTCCCAATCCCGGCTCGCTTCAGTGCACAACACGAGGGGAAATGCACAAGACGCTCTCTCCGTTTCGTGTGCTCTCTCGCTCAGTCTAACAAAGGAGTATTTCCCCCATCAGAGGCAGTCGAATTCGTGCCGCCCGGATGGGGCAAGAAAGAACAATTGAATGTGCCCTATCGCACTATACTCTTCGCCCACACAGATGCACGATGCGATGAGAGAAGATACGAAAAGTAACAAAAAGAATCTTTCAGGAGCTAGGCAACCTTCCTGCTGATATCATGCTACGAACTGCCTTCACAATAGCAACCGAGCATGACATCGCAATTCTGTTCCCATTCGGCTTCAATTTCAATACTTTTCCCCCACTGCTCCCTCTCTCGACGCTCAACAACTGCTTCTCGCGAAATTTCGCCCCACAAAATTGCCAGCTGGCACGCTACTGTCCTTATCTAGCACTTCCCTCGCTCTCTCCATTTCGCACTCTATCTCGTCCCTTCTCAGTGGCTTCTGGCTACTCACTGCGCTAACGACCCCCCTATTTCTTGCTTTTCCTCGATACATCGTCTGTCTCTCTCAATTTCGCATGCACTCTTATTCACTCCTCTCCTTGACCATCTTTATTCGATGCAGCATCTCCTTAGATCCCTCCCATTCCTCCCTAAAAGGCACTGCCTTCCTTCTTTCCCTTACTGCCTAAGCCCGCGGGGGATTACGCAACCCGCGCGCATAACTATGTTGTCGAAAAGGCGCCGGATTAGAGATGAGGCAAAACAGCAAATAGAAGTGATCTCTTCAAAAGCATAGTATATTTTTAATCTAATTGTAAGCAGAGCTGCGTTGAACGTACTAAAAACAGCAAGCACTGTGCATTACAAAGGATACTCGAAACCTCAAGACTTCAGGTGTAGCAAAACATTTTTTGAGCAGTAACACGAGCCGGATTGCTATCCGGGCAGATCTCTCTACAAACCGAAAGCTAATCGTGAACAAGTCCAATTCTTGCAACTTCGTCTTCTTTGAATCAAACTTTCGTAGAGAATAAAATAAAATAAAAATCTCACCTTGAAGTACTGATCTCCATTCCGGTAGAAGCGCACGCGCTTCGCCTTGCACCCCGAGACGGACGCCATCGTTCTGGAAAGGAGTTACAATATTGTAGATAATAATCAATTTTCTCACACAGCATTTCTCCATACATCGGCAGCTATAGCGGCGACCCATTTTTCACATAAGGGTCCCCCCTTACGTGAAAAAAAATTTCGGTGCGCCTAGGGGGAACCCATGTTAGTGCCGGAATCGGTCCAAGTCCCATACCAATTCGTAACCACAGTCAAGTGAACTTCAATAATTGACTACTGTAATCTACCGTAATCCTACCGTAACCCTACA
>LS519282.1:609561-646416 GCA_900490845.1 Pristionchus japonicus | reverse complement strand
TGTAGGGTTACGGTAGGATTACGGTAGATTACAGTAGTCAATTATTGAAGTTCACTTGACTGTGGTTACGAATTGGTATGGGACTTGGACCGATTCCGGCACTAACATGGGTTCCCCCTAGGCGCACCGAAATTTTTTTTCACGTAAGGGGGGACCCTTATGTGAAAATCGAGCTCGCCGGCGTCGTGCCGATGTATGGCATTTCTCTAAGCGATCGTATGAGTAAAATTCTCCTTCTGTTCGAATAGACGGTGAATCATGAATTCAAATGAATCCATCGATCCTCGAAAGTTTCATTTTTTTTTCCACCGACACGAATCAAGGCCCATCAAGCCACATGGAACTGTTTGATTCTAAAGCGTTTTTGAAACAGAAAATCTGCATGGGGATCACGTGCGATTCATTTTTTCGATGGTGGTTCCAACAGACATTGAAGAAAAATGATGTCGTCTCTTATCGTATAGAGCTTGAAGCACAAATGTATTTGGAAAGTTCAATGCTGCCAATCGACTATCTAACCTCGACAGCGTGCCCATGGAGAAGGGTCCGTCTGCATCCATCGTGTCGCCCTCCTCGTCCCTCTCCCGATGCATCGACGACGTCATCGAACCAGAGCGCGTCCCGCCGTTCTGCTCGTCCGAGGAACCGCCTGAGAGGTTAGAGATCAAATAGCAAGGATCAATGATCGATGTTTGAAAATGTTTTGTAAAGAAAACTAGTGAAGAAGAACAAACAGGCATTCTTCCCATTCTAGGACATGATAAGAGACGAGAGTCGTTCTAACTTCGAATGGAAAACACATTGATAAGGAGCGCAACGCTGTTTGAGTGAGCTAATGACCTGCTAAATCGATACTCGATTGCACTCAGCGGCCCCTCCCCCTACAACTATTCGAATCAGAGCGGATCTGCCGATCGCATAATCGAATCAGCAGCGAGTAAGCAATACCCACGGGGCGAAACTAAATCGAGGAACTGACAAGCGCTACATCTAGTCATCGCTTTCCAGCAGTTTTCCAATTGTTCTAGCACTTTATGCGGCCATGTGCGACAATGTTTCATGAGTAGTACCTTACAGAGATGGAATTCTGACGGGAATGTTTTGACGGATGGCCTGCTCAAACACTCTCACAAATTTTACCTTGTGGTTCATCGGCAGCAGGAGTGATTACTGACAGGGGCCAAATAGAAATAACCTACGATAAGATGGTATTATCAACCTGAAGAAGCAGCAAAGTAGGCTTTCAAAAATTCTTATCTAAAGAGCAGTCACCAAATCAGCCTCTCACAAATTTGTTGGTATAATATCTTGATCGGAAGCCTCTACCCCGCTTCCTTTCACTAATCTTTCTTAAATGAGTAAATTGAACAATTCATCTCCTTACTCTGTTCCGCTGCCGCTCCCCTCACGTCCATCGTCGAGGCGCGCGGCGTCTCGTCCGGCTCCGACTTATCCGCTGCTGTAGCTGCAGCCGCGTCGCCGCCACGCGCTGCTAATGTTGAATTTCACAAATAAACCCTCATGAACAAAAAATTTCACGTTTCTCTACTACAATATCCATTGGCCTTCTAAGATAATCGTCCTTCTAAGTCCTTCTAAGTCCTCCGCTGTTCATCCTTCTAAGATAATCGCAACAGCGTTCGGAGTTCAAAAGAGAAAAAAAACCAATAACCCCACTCCCGCCACTCACCGTTCCTGCTGCTCGGTCGCGGCAGCACCACGGAGGGCGGGCGACCGCTGCCACCGGCTGCACCGGCTGCAGTCGGAGTCTTGCCGAGCAGCGCGCCGGTCGTCTTGCGGCGCGGGTCGCGCGACCGCGGCAGCGTCGAGCGCGGCGACGCGGAGCGAAGCACGACTGCAAGTATGTTTTCTTCTGATCTCTGTCTCTTTCTCCAATCTTCTAAAGCCCATTAGCAATTCGCACCCGCCCGTTCACACTCGCAATCTTGGCCGCATTTCAGGCTCGCAGATCGAACGGCGCGACAAGTTCCTAGCGAGAGATGCGCTTGCAAGATTCTCGATCGGTTCGCTCGCGAGCCGACGGCGGTCAAAACGTTTTGAATTGTTTGCTTACACATCACCCTCTCACGGGAGAGTGCATCCCTCTTATCGGCAAAGGTTCCCCATTCTCTTCATTCACCGTACAATCTCGCTTCTCTGACCGGACCTTTGCACTTTCCACTATCACCAGACTGTCTTATCAGCTCGGCCCTATCGTAAACCGAATGCCAACTACTCCCTCGCCTACTACTCCTCCCGATTACGACTACTGTCAGCTTGCAGTTTGAGTGCTCACAATAAGATCAGTGATAAATACCCTACAAAGGAACACTGCACTATTAATCATCCCGGGCAATCGCACTATCATTAATGTGAAGAAGAAGCTCCGGGATGATCGAGGTTCCCCACTGAAGCCAAGTTCCCCAAGATCAGCATGTGGTAATTCATTGTATTTTCGGAAGAGCAAGGAACAAAAAGCACTCGCCATTCGAGGTGGTGGGCGTGGTCGGGGCGGGGAGCTGCACGCCGGCGGCCGCGGCGCTGCCCACATCCTTCATCGAGCTGACGCGCGGCCGGCCCGGCGTCACGCCCGCGCCTCCGCTCGCGTCCCCGCTGTTGGGCGTCACCGTGGCAGCTATGGGCGTGGATGCCACCAGGATTCCTGCAAATCGAAAATATTCATAATTCCATTTAAAAAGCGAGTACAGATTCTGAACGATTCGAAGCTAAAGACGGATGAATCATCACCGGATTCCATGTCTTGGGTACATTTGTTAGAGTTTGTAAACGATTGTGAAAGATGAAAAATGGAAATGTCAGTAAAGTTACTAAAAATTAGCAATAACACGGTCAAAATCGAGTCCTCGAACTCTTACGTGCTATGACTCATCCACACGCAATTACTAGGCGACTCGCGAGCACGTTACTAGAATAACAACCGCCTACTCGCGCGAAAGTGCGAAACCTTGTGATGATAGACTTTTAGGAGTCGAATAATGTAGGCGAAATGGCGGAGCCATGACTAACTCGAGTTACCAGTGAACACAGAGCAGTTTGTGGCGAAATACGCGAACAACTCGGCTCGATTGCAACCAAACTCTTCGTCGTTTTGACTGACTGACGAAAGAAAGCAGAAAAGGAGACTGCGCACTGGTTATCCGATTTCCGATGCGCCTCTCTCTCTCTCTTGAGGGAAAAAGAAGGCAGTAAGAGGGAAATAAAGCAAGAGAAGAGGGACAATGAGGCAGAGAATCACAACAGACTGGCTTGGGTTGAAATCGAGTCAAGGCACTAAGCGAGGCTTTAGTGCAGTTCAATATGTTCGGGAAGCGGGAGGGAGGGCGGGTTAGAGACTGGGTAGAGTGTAATGTGAGATGGATGGAAGGGAGGAGGAGACGAGGGAGAAGGAGAAGCCAGTGTGGTCACTTCGTCAATGGGACCGAGGGGTGAGGGGGCTAAGCCGGCCGAAGCGAGCGAGCGCGCAACCCCACTCCGCTCCCTCCGCTGCTCTCCCCTCTGGACACACTCTCTTCACTCCCTCTGCCTCCCTCCACTGACCAGAGCGGGAAAGCGTGTAACGGGGGACGACTATTTGGACAATAGCGCCAGCCACAGTAACTCCACACAAGGAAGGAGTTCATTTTGAAATGGGCAACTTTAGAAATAAAATAACGAAAACTATTTTGAAAATAAATCAAGAAAATATTTATCAAAAAAAAAAAGAAAAATCAGAATTTTTAAAAATTGAAGAATCTTGAGCAACTGAATTCCCACAACCGCTGGAATAATTCTCTAGACCAACATATCGTATTTCATTCCCACTGGCATCATTTCCACAAACTTTTTCCTTCCCCATTTTTCGGTTCGGAACCCCGCCGTTCCTGCCCTAGACACAGCCCCTCTCCTGCCATCGCCCACTCTCCCACGCTCGCCATGGCAACCATCCCATGTGTGGTCACTCCCTCGAGACTCGCGCTTTCCCACTCACCTCTTTATCCCCACAACTACTCTCGCTCGTTCAAGCCGCGCATCACATTCGCAGCCCGCTTAGATTGTTTGCAATCCAGCGCATATCATTGCGACTACTGAATTTCTTTTCCTAGTAGAGGTGGACGCTCTCTTCCTGCTGCCAGCCGGCCTCTCTCATGGCTGAGATCCATGTGAATGGGCAGATCGAGTCAGCAGATGACTTCCCATCCAGCAGCCTCTTCGTCAAATGGTCATTGCAATTGAGTGAGTTTTAGACAATTGTTTTAGACCATATGCTTCGCATTTCGAAACAAACTTGAACTTGTAGGATTCAATTAACACAGTGCACTCCAAATCAATCCCAGATGGTGGTTGGACTCTGGTACGCGGCAATTCATCCGGTCAGACGCACACTGACGTGGGTGGAGTGCTTCGGAAGGCCTACTTCGCCCACCCCATCGCACTCCATCTCGGAACGAGAACAGTGCAGGGTGAGTCCATGGTGTCATTGTGGGCTTTCGCTTTGTCCAACAAATGTTATTATCCGGTTCCTCTCTGTAATATTGATAGTAATCAGGATGGCCTCGAATAAACCTCGAAGTGTGGCACTACGACAGCTATGGAAGACAGGAGCTGTACGGATACGGATCACTATTTATTCCCAGTTCACCAGGAGAGCATGAGGTTCGAGGAAATGTTTTTTCTCCCACCAGAAATATACAACGAAGATTCGGCAACTCAGAAACAAACATTCCAGTTGAAATGCAACATCTGGCGACCAAAAGGAACCGTCAGGGAGGAAATGCTTCAGAGATTCATTGGCGGAGGACTACAGGTGAAAAGGCTTCAAATTCTTTTCGCACAATGAAGATTATTCAGGTTTCTCATCCCTCAATTCTCACTGATTCGCGAGAGCGAGCCAAGCTGCAAACAGTAGCTATGGGATCGGTTCAACTCCGTCTTTCTATAGTAACAAGGCATATGGACCGATTTGGAATCATTTGCTAGTTGCCAGAACGGAATCCATATCAACATAGTCAGTCCTTCAAACATACTTTCACTGCCATTCACAATATATCTCAAGGCTGTTTGTTCTATTCCATTCTCTTTCATTCATCCGAATTTCAAGTTGCTGATAAAACTCCCAATCATTCTCACTACTTTATTACGTATTTCGCACAATTCTCTTTGACACATCCTAGTGATGATGCGTTCGTCGATATCAATGAAGAATCTGGCACATACAAAATATAATCTAGAAGAGAATCGGTATGTCAATAGCTTAGATATTTGAAAAATATAGTATATATCGAGAGATTATTAGTTCTTATTATTGATTATTGTAGTCTGAAGATGGATATTCTGGAGAACTGATTAGCAATAGCAGTTGTAAGATGAATAATATCGAAAGAAAATGATAGAAATAACTCATTATAACTGATCATAAGATTATTCAGTATCCTGAAATTGCGTCTCATCCTCGTAAAAATTATGACGGCGCGAGCTCTACCGGCTGAGGCATTGCTTTCTTGAAGATCTTGTAGAGCAACAGCCATGGGAAGTCGTAAGCTGTGATTTTATGAGTATTTGACATTCCATTTCACGAAGTCATAATCTATTCTCTACTACCTGTGAACACCATAGACGATCCTCTATCGTTGGCGAAGCATGCTCCGACGATCTTCTTATCGTCCAGTTGGTCTCCATAGCGGAACTCGAGCTATTACACATTCGTTGAATTCAAATCTCACAATACTTTCTCAACCTGATACGCCTCTGGCTTTCTCGTGTGCAGTTTGAAAACTCGCACAGACGAATCTTCAGAGGCGGTCAACACCTATAATTAGAGAGCTTCCTCCTTTCACATCAATCGCACTCACGTAAGCACTCTCGGGCGCGACCGAGATACCGGTCACCGGTCTCGAGTGCGCTGCCACATTGGCCATCAGCACGCCAGTGCCCGTAGCGTAGATGTTGATCTGCCGAATACAGGTCATTCTTTTCCGATCCCTTTTGAATCAGAAAGAGGAACACAAGAGCTCACCAGCCCGTAGACTGTTCCCACAAGCACCTGTCGACGCAGCACGTTCAGTACGGTGATTGGCAGCCTGCGTCACAACCGTCTCATTCGCTTAGTTTATTCTTCACTCACTCCGTGTTGATCTTCTTCTGCTGCTTCAAGTTCTTGTGCCAGATGACTATGTTGCCGCGCATGTCGCCCGACGCCGTGATCTCATCGAACTTGCACGTGGCAATGTCCGCGATCGCGAACTTGTGCTCCTGTGTGGTCAGCGCTATTCGGTGCTCATACTATGTGCTATTATGCATCACTTGTGTGGACTCCACGAGTATTGCACGAGGCAACAATAACGATACGACGATCACCACATCAACTTACATTGAGAGATTTCTTGACGCTCACAGAAGTGCCGCCACTGCAGTTGAAGACCATGATCACGCCGGTGCTCGTGCCTGACCATGGAGGAGTCTAGCCATAAACATTTTCACCATCAAAGAAACTCGAGAAGGATACTCGAGACTCGAGAAGAAACTCCAGCTATGCGCTCACTAGGGTTGCAGGATCGGTTTCGGTATTACGCCCCTCTCTTCCCTTCCTCGCCCTTCTCAATCGCCATTACCGCGCGAGACTGTCGATATGCAAAGAGGGTGCGGTAATGCCGAGAGAGAGGGAGGAGAGAGGTCATTACCGCACCATTACCGCAAGCTTGCGGTAATGGTGCGGTAATGGCGGCCCCTCGCTTCCCTCTCTCGCTAGTCTCTTACCCGGCGCGGCTAGAGAGCACGAGTTAGAGATAGCAAAGCTTCTCCCTATTTCCTCTCTCCTCTCCTTTCTCGGAGAACAATGAAAGGGAAACAACAATTGATCACAAATCGTTCTCTCTCTCAACATTAGACTACTTCTTCAATTGTTGCTGAGGGCTCCTCTCTAGCAATGTTCTTGAAATACCCTTCCTATCTATATCTTTTCCCCCGCAAAGAATACTGAATGTTTCTGAAGATATGTCAGCAGCCTATAAACATACCCTTATGGTCTGGATTCAGTTCTTATCGAAAAGTATAAATGGTTTGAGCAATAGAATTCTGTTCTATCTGTTAGGGCGATGTGAAAGAAGTGAGGACGAGAGAGAGAGGAGAGGAGAGGGAAGGAGCCGCCATTACCGCACTATTACCGCAAGCATGCGGTAATGGTGCGGTAATGACCTCTCTTCTCCCTCTCTCGCGGCATTACCGCACCCTCTTTGCATATCGCCAGTCTCGCGCCGTAATACCGAAACCGAAACCGAACCGGCAACCCTAGCGCTCACCAACGAGGATGCTGTTGTCCACACAGCTGATGCCTCTGCAGAAGTGCCGGCTGCGCTGCTCATCATTCTTCTGAACGTTTTCCGCTACGAAACTTACTAGGAATAGCTACGCTAACTAGGTACATCTCATCATCAAAATCATCATCACTACGGGAACGTACGCCGAGCACTTGCTCGATGGGATTGAACGACATGCGGTTCTTCTGCTGCGCCGAGTCGTAGATCTGCGATAAGGTTCGCTCTTGTTCCACAATTTCGAATTCGTTTCAAAGAAAATTTGTAGTGTACGAAAAAGATGCCTACAATTGCACCGATGGACGTCGCCGCAACGATGAGCGGAGCGTTCCTGCTCGAGGGAGTCACGAACTTGGCCTGAACCGGTGATGATTCGCTTCAAGGCGCACACCATCTTTCTTTGTCACCTGGTAGACAGTCGGCGGCGGTGCCCTCTCATCACTGGGATCCAACACCGAGATCAGAGAGAACTTCTTCTTCTCCATCTTTGGATCCCATTGCATGACGGAGATCTTCTGGAGAGGGATAATCTCTTTGCACCTGCTTGGCAACACCGTACGTCAGCGCTAGTTCTGGCGTTGCCCATAAGCAAGATTAGTCAAATCACGAAAGCATCTCTGTTCCAAGCAAGGTCTTTTAAAACGTAAAAATATGACGATGGCCAGTCCAATTCCATAATCGTCCAATGAATGGCTCACGTTCTTGTCACTGATGGACACGGCCATAGTGACGTTCGTGTTCTCCGAAAAGGCGACAGAGACGTTGTTGTAGTGGGCGGCGGGCGCCTCGCACGCCAGAGGCCCGTCCTGCACCGGCTCGAACATCTTTACACTGGAAGCATGGAGAGCTTGAAAGTTGCAGGAATAGATGATAGAAGACGAAAGTGGAGGGGTGTTGTGAAGGTGCAAGTGAATAAAGGAAAGGCGTGTACTTTCTGCTTTCATTGGTGGATTACGTGGCGAGTGCAATGAAGTGAGGGCTATGCGATGTGAAGGTCTGGTGATATTCGATTGAAATACGCCAGAAGTGCAGTGCTGGTTAGTGGCGATCGGCTTCAACTTCATATCAAATCCATAGTTTGAACATAATTGGGCAGCTTCTTCAAACAAAAGTGGAACAGTGTCAGAAGTGAGTCAATAATATCGAGCTTTCTGGCTTACAAAATACTTTGTGATTACATATCTAATTCAAAGTACAAGCACATTTGATTGGATTCTTGATCTATGATAGAAACAAGAGATTAGCCAAATACGAGATTTGTAGCGAAGAAAAAGGAATTAGGAAGCAGAGTATGTGGGAAAGAGAAGGGGAAGGAGACAGGCGCTTATTTAGTTTCCCGTCACCTAGGGAACGGGCATCGCTCATTTCTCCAACACGAACTGGCAGACAAATGCGCGACTCTTTTGCTGGCATGCGTACTTATGATGGCAAGAGATGTGCCTGCCATTTTTTTAAAGTGAAGTCTAAAGGTTCAAAGGAAACGTATGGTTTCTCTACTGGAAACGGAAGCCTCAAATATCGAAACCGCATACAACCCGAGCTCCCGAAAATATAATGCATATGCCTTATCCGCAAAACAACTGTGCTACTAGAGCATCTGATGTTTACTTTTCTCAACTAGCTTTGAATTAGTTGCTTTCTCTGAAAGCATGACGAAGTAGGCTAATCTTTGTACACATCAGTTAGTACGTGAACTTTGCATACAGTCGTATGTTATTCCCCCTGAGGATGCACTCTCTCTAGTCTGAACTTGTGAGGGGTGATGACAATCCGTATCCACCAACTTGGGGATTTACTAATCGATATCCGCAAATCTCGAGAAGAAGAAGTGGAAACCGTGATGTGGGTGTGCAGTGAGTGAAAGGATGCGATACATAGCTCTCATTCTTCCGACAAACACTCAGTTGATAACGTACCTGTCATCGCCCGACTTCCTCATCCTTGCGCGCCCGGGCTCGTCATCCAAAAGTTCATCGTATTCCATTTGCGCACTGGAAATGGCTCACCTCGTATCACGCTCAAGAACCTTTGAATCCTATTTCTCTCAGCGCTGGCTGCGTCCCCACCCGGGCTGACTGAAGGACTGATAGGACTAGGCGAGCGGGGGCCGGGAGTGCCCTGGCGACGGGGGCGAATCAGGCTGTGGAAGAGGACCACGGTCGGACTGGGGGAGCGGGGTCTGGCAGGTCTCGTAGTCTCTTCCTCTGGTTGGCGGCGGGACCGACTAAGGAAGCGGGGCCTTGCGGGTCTAGTAGTCTCTTCCGGCTGAGGTGCTTGGGCACGGCCCAGAGACCGGGGACGTCTCTGGGATGGAGCCGCCGGATCGGGCACTTCATACTCAGTCGAACGAGTCTTTCCAAGCTCCGGGAGCGTGAATTTTCGGGTCATACTATCTCAGAAACTCTCGGCGACTACTATGATATACTATTGGAAGACTCCGTGAGGAAGGGAATGAATACGGAGAGGAAGCGAGGCGAGGATAATCTGCCCCCGAAAACAACGTCTACGCAACACCGTCATATCACATATCACGGGATGAGATTACACAAAAGAGGATGAAACTTCAATCACAGATTTCTGGTGTCTGATGCCTTGCCAGGCGGAGGTTGTAGCTGCTGTTGCTGCATGATAGGAGTAATGGATCGAGGTAAGTCGTCGAGGGCCAGTTTATCGTCGATGTAAGGAGGTTTCGGACGACTACCGACTAGTGTTTTCTCCTTCATACGCTGTGGGGCACGCCCGAGGGAAGAAGAACGAGAAGAAGAAGAAGCCACACTACGCTAATCAACGCCCCGATGAGAGAAAACAAAACGGCACATAATCGGCGATGTCTAATTGGCCCAGGGGGATTGCGCGAGGGGAGACCGACAGATCGGAGAAGTAGGGTACCTAGCAAAGCAAAAACAATACGAAAATCAGCCTAAGGAGGGGAATGAACTGAGATATCGACTGTCTCAGTCACTCCTCAAGTGCAGTCAAATGAACAAGGAATGTCAAGAGGGCCAGCGCTAATGTCTTGACAACGATCCGCAAAAAGTCTTCGAGCGACGGGAAATGCTTGTGAGAAGCTGTCTCCAGTATTCTCACGACTGCGAGACCCGAGGAATACTACAATATTTCCATACAAATAGCCATTTCTTATCTCGCCAACCTCGAGACTACAATGAAATCTATAAATGGATTTCAAGGAAATGCACTAACATCCCGGCGCTCCTTGACACGAATGATGTTCAAAGGACGAACCCGTCTGCTTCAAAAATAGCCTGAAATTACGTTTCTTTTCAACCATTTTTGACGATTGATCGAGCGAAGTCCGCCTACGTGTGGCCATTCCACCTCAGCTGCTAAGGTCTAATCTAATTAGTCCTCACTTTGCAAAAAGCCGGGATCCTCGGGGGCGGTTGCGAGATATCCCAAGGAGGAACTAATCCTCTCACGAGCAGTGAAAGTCTCAAAAATCAGCAGGGGTGACTCATCTGGCAATCCGTCAGCTGAAAATTAGTAATCATCCACTTGTTTGTGGTAGTCAATATATTTTCCCCGTCCAGCTTCTTCATTCCTCTTCCTCTCCCTCATTAAACGACGATCCCCCCAGGATCGAGATAATTATCTTGGCCAAGTCATTAGGAGACAAACACTGCGAAGGATGCTGCGGAAAGTTCTCTCGTTTCTCAGATCGCGCAGAGAGCGTGCGAAATGCGGAGAGCCTTCCCTCATCTCAGGCTCAGGCGGTCTAAATCGGCTCTTCTCAACTTCCTCACACGATCACTATCTCCAATAGGGAAGAGGCGCGATTGAGAGGGAGAAGAAAACTCACTCAGATCATGAGACACTCACCAGCTTGGACATTTCCCCCGTGAGCCAACCAACTTCCCTGACTTTTCCCACACGTTTGGCACTCCACACTTCTCGCCTAGGGGTTAATAATTTCAGTACGCCTGAATTGCGATACTATCCTTTCACTCTTCTTTTTACGAGCCATTGTTCCTGCACTTGGTGGCGCCGGAACGTCGCGGCATTGCATAATGAGAACGGGCTTTCTCTCTCTCTTATCCTTATCCCCACCACTCCCAAGTGGGAAGGAAGACGGTGCAAAAAGGCGCCGAGGATATCAAAGCAAGGAGAAGAGACAATTGCACAAAAAGTGTCGACGAAAACAATTAATCGTTCTAGGAAAGATTCATGAGAAAATCAAAATTTGGCTAGCAAGTCGGAAAACAAAATCCAGTAATAATTCCCACACAATCTCGGATACAATACACTGTAAAAAACAAACAGTTTATTCCTTGAGAAAGATCGAGCTTGCATTTGATCTAAATAGGATCTTCCGAACACAATTCCATCAAAAGTTTTCTTCATTCAATCGAACCATTCATAAAACATTAACGATCTCCGTCTTCTCGTTCGGTTTTCATTCCACAACATCGCATTGTGTCTCAATCCATTCTAGTTCCTGGCTCATGATAGCCTCCTTCAATCGCATTGCTTTATTTATCTCGTTTATCACCTTCTTCTGCACTCCTTTCCCTCTCAATCCTCCTTTCTCTTTCCTCCCATCTGGGATGGCCGAATGAGCCTCTCCTCGCGCTGCCCACTCTCCTCTCTCTCTTTCTCACCTTTTCTTCCTCCTTTCACTATTCAGCTCCTCCCATTGTCCGGGCACTGTACATAAGGCAGCAGCCCGAGGTCCATTCCACAACTTCACCTCTAGCAAACTGTTCAGCATCTCTTTGGTTTTCGATCCCACCGTACCTTTATTACCATACCCCAGTGGTTCACGATTCAACCGTGTTCATTAACCGTATACCCTTCACTGCTACAGTACCCCTACAGTGCCTCTTCCAGATGGGGCTGCACTTCGCCACCGCTTCCGTCATGACCTGCTCCGGCATGACGCTCCTCCTCTCGCTCTTCGCCATCACCGCAATCTACAACGACGTACGTTTACGATCCTTTCCATCGAAATTATTCTGAAGTAACCGCAGCACATCAGATGGAAAAGTGCTAGGTGGTAGTTGGCCGTGTAGTGATGTGTTCGTTAACGATCTTTGGACAGTGGACAGTGCTAGTGGAAGCCGTGCAGTATTATCACATTTTAAATATATCACCATCGTAATTTTCTGAATCTCAAATCCCAGGTCTCCAACATCTGGAGCGAGCTTGATATGGAGATGGACAACTTCAAGTCCATCACTGACGATCTCTGGACTGACATGGTCAAGCTTGGTGCCGGCACCCCCACCACTCGTGCCAAGAGACAGGGACAGTACGGCGGGTGAGTATTGTAGTTCCACTTGTCCTAACGATGAAAATCACAATCTCCTCATGAATCCTATCACTCTACTGGTATATTTGGACCACTGACTGAAAGCAGCGATAAAAGAGCACTTCTTCCAGATACGGAGCCACCGGATCCAACCCCGGATACCCCTCGGGCGGCGGACCTGGCGTGCCTAATGGTCCCTCCAACCCCCGATTCCCCGGAGGATCCTCCTCCAACACTCCCGATTTCCCCAACGGCGGATTCCCCGGATTCCCCAACGGAGGCTTCCCTGGATTCCCCGGAGGACCCAATGGAAACGGCGGATCTCAGTGCCGTAAGTCTTCCAATCTATGATCACTTATTAAATAGGGGAATCTTAATTGGCAAAGATCATGAGATAAGTTCCTTGTTGACTGGCTAGCGCACTTCCTCAATGCCCTGCATTCCTCTAATCGGCACTTTGATCTTCTCTTTTCTATCTCGCGCAACATGGGGCATTTGAGAGGAAGGGGAGTAGGTTGATCACCGATTGCTGGATTAGGATTTCTCATCCCGTCTCTCTCCTCTATCATCACGGGATAGATTAGTGCTTATCCACTCCGCGGTGCGGGATGGGCGCCCACACGTTGATAATAAATCAACCTAGGGAGGGGATCGGGACGCGACCGGCTATCTTAGCACTTATCTCTCTCTCTCTCTCTCTGTCATAAACAACATATCTCGGGGCACATATTCCCATCTCGAGATCCGCACCATTGTGAAAAGAGTAGGGAATAATACCAACTATGATTCATTGTGTGCCTTTGAGACGCCATTGAGACATCATGTGATGTATCTACCGCGCAAAGTTCAAGCAAACATCAAGCATCCTAGATGAATGATAGATCATACACACTAGGGTTGGCAATACGATTGCGGGATTGCGGGCCCGCATTGAATGAGAAGGAGGAGGGGAGGAATTGCGGGCCCGCAATTCTCGCATAGACCCGCAATGAGAGAAGGGATGGCAGAGCACGGCGAGAGAGTGTGAGAAATTGAGAGGGTCACTCCCTATTTGCATGCGGGCTGATGCGAGAATTGCGGGCCCGCAATCCCTTCCCCTCCTCTCTCTCATTCATTGCGGGCCCGCATTGTGACCTCTCTCTATTGCGGGCCCGCAATGCTCGTATTGCCAACCCTATTACACACGGACTACCTAACATACATGAAATGAGTATTGCATCTAAACGCAATCTATTGCAGAGTGCTCCACCGAGGAGAACCGTTGCCCACCCGGCCCCGATGGACCTATCGGAGTCGTCGGCAACAACGGAGTGCCCGGCGTCCCCGGCAAGGACGGAGTTGATGGTCTCGATGCTGAGAACTCTGAGAACTACGGTACCCAGGGCTGCTTCACCTGCCCCCAGGGCCCGCTCGGACCCCAGGGACCCGGCGGTTCCACCGGTATGCGCGGTATGCGCGGAGCCAAGGGAGCCTCTGGCATGCCTGGTCGCGACGGACACCCCGGCCACCCCGGAGAGATGGGACCCATGGGTGCTCCCGGAGCCGACGGCAAGTCTGGAAACCCCGGAGATCGCGGACACGATGGAGAGAAGCCTATTGGCCGCAAGGGCAACCGTGGACCTCCCGGGCCTCAGGGACGCGAAGGACCCGCCGGAAACCGTGGTCGCGACGCACCCGCTGGCCCTCAGGGACCTGTCGGAGAGCCCGGAATCCAGGGATACCAGGGAGCTGCTGGTGCCGATGGAGAGGAGGGACCCCAGGGACCCCAGGGCAAGCTCGGACCCGACGCCGAGTACTGCCCGTGCCCGGCTCGCGAGGGAGGAGCACCCGCGTCCACCTGGCGCATTCCCGGCGAGAGCCGCAGCGCCGCTACTCATGGAGGCTCTGCTTCCGCCGACGCCGGAGCGTACGGAGGATACGGAGCCACCGGCACCAACTCTGGCCAGCCCCCTTACAGACGCATCTAAGCGTATTGCCTTCCTCCGAATTCCAACCCTTTTCGTCATTACCGAGTGTCATCGTGTCAACTTTTCGCTTTTCGAAATTAATAATGATAAAATTTTCCATGACGAGAAATCAGAGAACACATGAGAAATAGCGCAAATCGCACATGGAACAACGAAAAAATAATTTTAGTTTTAAAAAACCAATTCAAAAAAAAATTAATACAAAGGGGATAAGTAAAAATATTGAGGTATTCAGTGATGGTCGGTGCTGATAGCGTGTTGTGATATGCCTGGGATTCACTGCGAAAGAAAAGAATGTTTGCACACAAACTGTCAATGTGCAAGCACGCTTAATCTTCGGCAGTTATTCACTTGCAGGCCAGAGTTCTTCATTTGCAGAAAATTCCGTATCTCGACATCATTTCAACTCTTCAAAAAATGTGCGGCAAACGCCGAGCACTTGATGGAAAGGAGCCTCATATCAGTTCTATTCACTTGCCTTCTCTAAATCGCCGGGGCGTCCGCGGCACCGCATTCGTGAATCTCCTGGGCGTTGTGGCGAGCATCGATTTCCCTGCATTTAAAAACACTATTTCTAATTCTCAAACGTTCACTGTGCTCTTTTTCAAAATCCAAGTATGAAATTCACTCCTTTCCATTTTCCCGCATTCACCTCCGATACAATTCGGTATTTCTAGGAATCTTTGTGAAGCCCATTCATCTCTCTCAAACACACATGGGGATAACCTCTTTATCTTGTCTGATTATTACTGATTTGGTTGGCATGCGGGGGTGGGAAAAGAACGATACACTCTGTCGGGGGCAACGAACAACGTAGGAAAATACAGATATGCGAGAAAAAAAATGCGTAAAACATCTACCGATAACCTTTGTCAGAGTAATATAAGTGCTTGTTCCGAGAGGAGCAACTATCTTCACAATAAGCGTCTACCACTACGGAATAAAGGGGAAACTGGCAAGCGCCACTACAACCTACACAATAATACACCGTGTCAATAAAGGAAGCCTAGTAGCGAGGATAAAACATCGAAATGAGGTGGGGGAATACGTGGGAGGGAATAATAACTATATGTTCCAGCATAGTCATCGGTGCTCTTTGATATCAGTGTGTGATTATCCGATCGATAATCCGGGTGGGGACGCACGGATTTGATCGTCTACCCGAGTGGGGACAAGTCAATAGGCGATTAGGGATAGGAAGGCAGGACTAGGCAGGGATATTGATTGATTAACGAGACTAGGGACGGGAAAGCCTGATTATTGATTAGTATCGATCGCTATCGATTAGGTCGAGATGGGCTGGCACTTGACGCACTCGTTCATCGACTTGTCGAAGTGTTCCGCCTACAAGAAATCGATAATTATACAGTAATACGGAAAATCGATAATACCGTATCTATGAGACTATCGTATACCTGGATCGTGACGAGATGCACCGAGTACCGCTTCAGGATCATCTGGCGCGCCGCGCTAATCGTGTCACACGCGCGGTCCGGATGGTCTGCAGAGATTTTTCCGTTACATCTCATGAATTATCGATGTTTTTTTTGCATCTCATGAATTATCGATGTTTCAATATCAGCTCATCAAGCACCCAGACCGGAACACTCAATAATTACGGGAAATCTTAGTGAGAAAACCAAAAATCGCCTCTAATAGCTCTTTCACAATGTTCCTAGTGTCACTGTTTCACTTGCTCCTTATCAACCCATCAGATTCATTTGCATCAATGGGTCGAGCAGAACGATTCGAAAAAAAACCAATTCTACATATACACCCTCACACCCTCTCCAATCTGCGTTTTACACCACTCACCGACAGCCAGATGCACGCTCAAGGCGGCCTTCTCCATGTTGAGCGACCATACGTGCAGGTCGTGCACTGCGGCGACGTTGTCCAGCTGGGCGAGATCCGCCCGGAGAGAGGCGTAGTCGATGTGCGGAGGGGTGGCTGGAATGGGGGAGGGGATCAGAATGTCGCTGACTCAACGCCGTGATTTTGTCTTGCCCAGCGTCTCTAAATGCTCAACAGTGGCCCAAATACTGATACCATCAAATCTGCGAACTATCATCATGCAATTTCGGGTTTTGCATCCTTTTCATAACACAACATTTTGAGTTGATATCGATAAAGCATCCATTTCAAATTCACTACACTTGCACTGCCAACTCATGCTCCATCAGCACGACTTCAACACGATCCTTGCCTAATGCTGCCCCCTCCTCTAACCCGGCGCGTCTAGAGCACACCCGTTCCGCTTACCCTCCATGAGGACGTAGAAGATGTCCTTGAGCACGGTGATCGTCGTGAACAGGACGATGATGGAGAAGAGGAACGTGCAGATCGGGTCGGCGATCGCCCAGCCCGTGAACTGGAATGGAAAGGATGTTTAGGGAGATACAAATTCATATTGCATCAACTTATCACTCAGTTTCTGAACTGAAATGATAGCATTTTTAATACAACGAGAGCTCATGCAGAAATATCATTCGAATATCAAGAGACAGTGAAACCCGCTCTCACCTTGATGATCACAGCCGCAATCAGCACTCCGATCGACTGCACCAGGTCGCCGATGATGTGCACAAAGGCCGCGCGCACGTTCACGTTCTTCCTGCAAATTGCTCCGTGAATCTCCCAAGTCTAGAGCGAAAGACGACATTTGTAGTGCATTCATGATCTATTTTTTCAACGTTCAATATCACTCGACCAAGAAGGACACCATCTCCTCACACTTCATACCTCTGCACATCATCAATCTTCTTTGTCTTTCTCACCCAAATCACTAATCGATATCCCCATTACCGTATCCTTGATCTCACCGTACCTCGTCTCATTTCCTCCCTCGTGCGAGTGTCCGCCCTCCTCGCCGCCGTGCGAGTGGCCGTGGTTGCCGTGGCTGCAAAAACAATCGAGAATTGTATAGTAAACTTCTCACACTGATGAAATAAAGCCCAAGTATCCGTGTTGTACACACCGATCTTGTTCTAGTGAACGAGGTACATTCATTAACAACCACGTAGTCAAGCTTTCAAAAAGAACTACAAAATACAGTAATCCCCTACAGTACCCTCCCCGTACCTCAGTCCTCCGTGGGAGTGTCCATGCCCTCCCGATCCGAACATGAGCACGGCGGCCATGACCACGTTGAAGATGACGCCGCAGCCGGCCGTGATCATCATCGTGTCCGGCTCCACCTGAACGTTGATAGGTGAATGAATGAAAGCGCTGAAAGTAAGCAATCGAATGACAAGTAATGTATTTTTTTCACGACGAAGGGAGCCGAATCAGCAATCGAACATTACTCCAAGAGAAAACATAGCTGCGGAGCATGAAAGAACCACTCTACCTGTATTTCCTCCTGCCAATATAGTCAGTTCCCGATCCCTTCAAACCTGAGTACCGTACTCACATCATACTTGTTCTCCACTATCCGCTCAATGGCCAGCAGCACGAGTACGGTCGTCAGCACCCAGAGGATGATGATGGAGATGAGGGCGCCGATGATCTCCGCCCGGTGGTAGCCGAACGAGAGACGGCGAGAGGCTGGAAAAGATGATCTTTGATCTTTGGACTATTGATCTCTTTGTTGACTGGTGGTCAAATAAGAGACGGCGGGAGACTGGAAGAGGTTTGATTTTTGGACTATTGATCACCTTGATGAATGAGCATATCAAGCGGCTTTGATTCTAGAGGTAGTGGTCAAACGAGCAACAGCAAATCATCCGGTAGTATCCCTATCGTCTACCAACTATCATAACTCAATACTCTAGTACTGACATTGAGTCAGCTTCCTGATTTAGTCAATAAGCTTACTCACTGAGTACTCACTGAGTAAGCTTCATGACTACCGTATTTACTCACTGAGTAAGCTTCATGACTACCGTATTTACTCACTGAGTAAGCTTCATGACTACCGTATTTACTCACTGAGTCAGCTTCCTGACTACCGTATTTACTACTTGACCACTCTCACCCGGATGCCGTGCTGTCCGGATCGCGACGATGGAGATGATGAAGGAGAGCAAGTCGGAGAGCAGATGGCCTGCAAATCGAATACCGTAATCCGGAGGGCTTGTAATTTCAGATCAAATATTACTTCCGTAGTTCTGTCAACAGTACGTGGGATTCACTAACACAGCTTCGTAACTTCTACTTCATGTGAAGGAATGAGTTTCACACTCCGTACTAGAGAATGGTAGAGTGATGAAGAGTAATGGATCTCTTGAACCTCCTTACTAACAATTCTGATCCCAACTACCGTATTACTACCGTACCCTAACTATCGGACTCTTACCGTACCTGCATCAGTGATGATGGCGAGTGATTTGGCGAGAAAGCCGCCGGTCGCCTCGACGGTTATGAAGAGCACCGAGAGTCCGGTGACCACCCAGAGCACCCGTTCGGCGCGACGCTGCTGCAAATAAAATAATTAACATAATTTGTAAACTAAATGTGCATTTTCGTTAAATATAAAGCTTGAAATTGCCATGACAGCAAAAGGGAGCACCGGCAAAAGATTTGTTCCGATGCCGGGAATCGAACCCGGGCCTTGCGGGTGAGAGCCGCAAATCATAACCACTAGACTACATCGGATGATAGGAGGTAGGCGCTAGGGCTGGCACTCAAGGCTGCACAAAATCGGTTGAGCATAGAACCTTTTCGGCGAGTGTTCAACTAATTCTCTCCGAGTTAGTGGTCGAATACTAGAGAGGGCAAACTGCTAAGATTACTCTTGCTCAGTCGCAATTCTTGTGATGCGATTATCATGCATCTCGAGTCGCGAGCGCTAGTTCGAAAATAGAACGCACGTGAACGGTTCCTTTTCAGCACATTTACATCTGTTCTGATGATCAGGCGGGTCAATAAGTGCCCCTCAATTCACATGCGACAGAGCAACAGCAGCACTCACAATCGTAGTTACATTCCGCGAACCGCCAATAGAATTAGCATGCGCGCGAATTGCGAACTGTTCGTTCGATGCACGCGCAGAGGACAGAAATAGACAAGAGCTCACAGAATACAACAGAAAGGACAAAGGTCGCGGCCAGTGCACCGATATACATCCGCATCAATGAAGCATGTACTGTAGTATGAAACGCGTACAAACAAGAAAAGTTGTTGAGAATGCCAGCTTCCACGATACACCTTTCAACTAACAGTCAAGATAAGCAGATCAAACCTCATCGGGCTTCTCCAGGCATGCATCTTCGCAGGTGCCACACGGCGGCCGGGGCTGGTTCACGCAGCACTTGCCGTGGGTTGCCATTCGTAGTTTGAAGGGGAACGGAGACTTGGCGTCTGATTGACTTGGCAGGTAGATAGTTCACAGTTCAGTGCACCGACTAGATAGTGAGAACTGTTGACTAGTAGATCGCTGATCGAGCACTATCGCGTCTCGAGGAAGGAGTACTAGAGAGGTCACTTGTCGCGAACTCGAGTGTGTTCGTAGACTGGCTGGTTCGCTGGGGACTATATTCGTTCCAGAGGGAAGGGCGGAGTTCCGAACCATCAGCTCTTGGCTTACTCGCCCATTCACTCGCACCAGTGATCACTCTCTGAGCGCGAGCAAAAACTGAACACTACTGCTGAGAGGTCGAAAGAGCTACGGAACAAGAGCGCAATCCGACGATTAGCAACAACCTTCATTCAATTTGGAACGTTTCCCTGATCATTCAAAGTCGAGAGCACAGAACTTCACGACTTTTGAAATTGCACAGGTTCCATTCTACAAACGACTCGTCCAGATGAGAACTGAACTGAGGGCCACAGACCCACACTATTTCGGATGAAATTAATCATTTTTGATAATCTCGGTCCCTCAAACGATCGACAGATCCATTTTTCGCCCGCCGTCCGTATGTTATTCCCCATATACACATACTCACTGTTACTCTTGTTCCCCATCACATCTAACAACAACATTTACGGTCGGGTGCAACTTTTAGAGACGGAGAAAGGAACTTGGGAACTTGTCTCACTCGCCCCGCGGCGGGTGTTTCCCCGCCATGTGAGTTGAATGACGGATCGATTTATTCGCACGTTGTGACAGTCTGCGTCATCATTAGCAGCTTTTCAAAGATTAAACACCCACTTTGCCACTTTCCCTCTCTTCTCATGAACACAGCTTACTGTTGTTTGTGACCAGAACTCTTGCGCGCGTGAACCTCATTAGCTCAGTCACACTTTGAAAAGTTTTAGTAGTAGTTGCATCTCGATACTGCTTGCTCCTTCTTCTTTCGGGGCGCAGATCATTATCTCTGGTCGAATTCAGCAAAGAACCCCCTGAGAAAGCGGCCTTGCACTGGTCGCTGGTGGTTCCTTCTCCTTCTTCTTCTTATTTAGAGAAGAATGCAAGGGAATTAAAGCGAACCGTGCGTGCACATTAGCCGAAGCTTTCGTGACGTACCGGGGACCAGACTAGAGTAATCTGCTCTCATCAGTCAGCTTTCTCAAACTTTGCCTCCCTAATACACACACTTGACCATTTCTCAAAGGAACCTGGTCAACGACGAAAATTCAATTTCATGGTAGGGTGCAATCCCATCTCGCTGACTCATAAAATGTTCCATTTCGAGGCAAACATTTAGTAAAATCCTGCTTTTTGGTCCGATGGTCACCAAGAGTGACGCCACCGCGCAAATTTAGCATCATTTCGTCTCTGAACTGAACTCACTGAACGCACTGAACGCACTCATTCAAATCACTCGCACTCAGTTCTTTCTAGACGCTCAAAGGCCGCACAATACCACCACATGAACGTGATGCATCTTGATAGTTCGTGCAGGTATTCCACTTGCCACAACATTATGCAGGCAGGAATGAATCGCCTCGATTGCATTACTACATGCGAACTCTGCACAATGTCTCGTTGGTCAATGCTGCTGCGTCCCAAATTGACTACACTGTTTATCAACCGAATCAGCTGCTCCGCGGGGGTGGTCTTTATTCTCCCCCTCCTTCCCTCCTCCGACCACTAACTAATTGACCTCCTTGCCTCCTATGCTACGTAACGACCACACAAGACCACTGCTAGACATCAGGAACAGCACTACGCGTGACTGACTCATCCAGTCCCTGTTGATGCGCCTCATTACTGTAATCCTTCCAATGACGATTCCTCCTTACCATGGAGCCTTGTGAGTCAGCATCTAAATCTGGTGATCCCCACTTTCGGTCTCGAGATTTAGAATAATCATGTAGCAACTTGCTTGACTCATTGCTACCTTTCGTAGTGTGCCTCTACTAATCGGTCTTAGAAAGTCACGATTCCCGGTAGTTCGAGGGGACAGAAGAACGATTGTACCCGATCTTTAGGTCGGTCACACGAGTTCACAACTAGAGAAAGGCTCCAAACTGCGCGCAAGAGGTTCCAATTCGTAATGGAGATGCGAGGGGCTCTCTTGATTTTGCGTGATCTATTACTTTGCTGCCTTTTGAAGAATCAAGAAGAGGAAATGCGTTCTAATTCCCACTACAAGTTGGTTCCATCTTGCTGCACTGGGGTCTACTCCATCCCCTGGTCGCGATCTTTCATCACAACTTTCCTCCTCTCCATTTCGTCTCATCGCTTTTTCAAAGAGCTACAAATGTGAGGTCAAACGACTAAAGTAACAAGATATTATCTCCAACATCTCCACAGTCCATTGTGCCCCATCCAATCCAATCACGAGACCACTACAAGATGTGACAACTCGAAAGGCGCAAGCGCTCCGCTCTTTAACTTTACGAGCTCGAGCAAATTATTCTGGTTCTCGATCCAGGAAATCGATTTGGCGCCCATTCGAAATCGCCGCTGCCACCCCATTTCACATTGGCGGGAGAGGGCACTCGTCCCCTCCCTCTCGGTCGACACTATTATCGAACAAAAGTGCCATTCCGCGAGGGAATCTGGGATTGAAATCGATGCGGAAACAGGCGGGCGCATTATGTGCATAATTCACATACTGTTTCCTCTATCTTCTCGCACCCTCGCGCCTCTCACAGGTGCACTCTGCAATCTGTCCATCGATTGCCGAAAAATGATCGGCTTCACTTTCTGGGTGCTGATCAAGATCTCATACAAGAACGAATCAACTGCAGGAACAGTCTGCTTCTCCAGCCATCTTTCACTCTATTGACAGCGAGAAAGCGAAACGATCGTGCGAATCGAACACAAAGCAACTGTCTTCTCCGCTGACAATAGCCCGCATAACAAACCATTGTCGCCCAAAACGGGCGAATCACTTGCTTATCTCCAATCATCTCCCAATCAGAACAGTGATCACTGATAGCGTCCTTCTATAGGGATCATACTGATCTCGAAAGTTGCTTTTACCAGTCAGACAGGGTAAGAGAGTGCGCGATTTGGAGAGATTCAGGCACGCATCACGCCACTCGTCCAAAGTCTGATCGCGCTTTTCCGTGATGATAATCCGCTCATGATCCGTCACTTTCCTTCCTTTCTTTCCCTTTCCTTGTCTCTCTCTCACCATTCCCACTCTTCCCTCCTATTCCGAAACGATAACATCGATGGGCGCGGAAAAAGGATCACAGCGAACACATGAGATCGTGTCTGGTGTATTTATTGACTCAAACACAATCATCACATGAAACAAAAGCACGTGTGAACTAATGCGCAAATATATTTCCTCAAAAAGAAGACCAGGCGTGACCTGTCATGGTTAAATTCTTATCACTATGTACCGGAAGCCATAACAGCCTCTGGATTATTCATCATTTCTTCGGTTCAAAAATCATCAATCAAAAAATTGCACAATATTATTCACAGGTCCATCGCTTCTCCAACTTCAATAACCACCGCGATTTGCAGCATCCTAGCACGATCCGCCTATCTTGATCTACCTTGCGCGTTTTCCACCCACTCAGCGCGCGATTTCGCTCGCTATTTCATTAGCTGTGATCTTGGAGATACCGAGCAATAAGAAGAGACCGCCTGTGGCATGAAGCTCGCGCTGGCGAGAGATATAAGAGCTGTGAAGAGAGCAACAACCTTGCCCTCATCACGAGGAAAGGACAGCGCGGCAGAGACAGAGAAGGAAAGAGAGAAAGCGCTGATCGGGTTCATAACCTCATTTACAAAGAATGCGCCTCATTATAATTTGAATACTTCATTGAATACTTCGTCCTGAATAAATCAATTCCGAGAAATCCCTAGACAGGTAAAGCAACTGTGAAACAAGAGAGCTGCGGCTGTAGAAAACTGTCAGAATCATTCGCAACCTTTACGGCATAATAATATCATCAATTTTAAACAATTATTTAATTAATTAAAAACAACTGACCGTCTCCTGCGCCGCCCAATCATCGTGGCAGTGGCCGCTGCCGCTGCTGCCGCCTGCAGATGTAGTTATTGAAACATTTTAGCAAAATATTTTGAAAAACTCATTCGTTTCATCTGCGTTTCACAGATCTTCTATCAAAAGCTGAACTCGAATAGATCAATTCATCCTTAGCCCCGACCGCAAAATATTCACATCACAATTTCAGAAAAGTGAAATGCATTGCCACCCAAGAATTTTCTCAAGTGAGACATACGCTTCACCAACCGCCTATCAATAGCAATACATGTGCCGGCTGATTTGGAGTAAGCTGGCACTCAAAAAAAACTCTCCCAAATTTGTCAGTCTAAAGATCAAACCCCGAACTCTCACCGGAAGCGATGCTCGTCCGACTGCCGTTCATGCCGCCCTCCAGGCTTCGCTCGTCGTCGTGGTCGTGCGCGTCCGTCGATCGAGGCGCCATCTTAATTACGGGGGCTAATTAGGTTAATTAATTAACTAATTAAGTTTACAATCAATAAACATGAGCACATGCGAGATCATAGAAAGCTAGCAACCCATCAGCTAATCGGAAGGTTCTACATAAACCATTCTGAACAACATTCCTAGCACGGCTGGATAAACACACGATCAGCTTACAAGGGAAGATCAGGGATTCTGTAGTACAGTACGAGCGACGAGCGTACGTATACGAATGCTCAGTGACTAACGTCAAAAACGTGAGGTGAGACGAAAACTACGCACTGATAACACAGATAAGCGCCTCGGGGTTGGAAACCCAGCGCCGATTCTAGAATCCACTGCCTGTCTCTCAACTAGAGGCAGGGAGCGACTGACGGTGCTTCATACCGTCGGGCGATGGGGGCGGAGGCAGGAGGGAGAGATAGGCAAGGGGGGGAGGGGCTCCGCCCCCTCTCCCTCTGCCTCTCCCCTCCTGCTCTTGACCCTTGGGCCGAGGGTGCGTTGCCCTTGTCTCTCTCTGTTCTGCATGCTCTCTCGCTCTGCCTGACCGACGAGAGAGCATGGAGAATTGAGAGAGCACGACTTACTTCATCAACAATTCCGTCGGCGTCACCGTTGAGCGACATCAGGGGACGAACGACGGCATCCTCGTCCTGGTAGAAGTTCGGATTGTCCATCTGCGAATGTAAAAAGTTAGTGAAGTAGTTCATGGATTTCGAAAGGCATGAAAGTACTAAAATGCGCGACAAAAAATTATGAGGGGTTATTCACAGATGTCGAAATATCAACAGGGGCGATTGATGCTAATTGTACAAGTTCCCCACATCACCCGAACGACCCCCATAACTCATACAAGAAATGCTATTTCGCGGGTGCATAGCATTTACGTTATTTGACGCATGAAAATAGTTCCGGAAACTTTCACAACGATGCTGTTACTCAATGATACTTTGAAAAAAGGGCGCTAAATAGCACGTATGATGCAAAAAAGCAGTTAGAGTCAGCTGAGAGCCTACACATTTTACAATACCCCAATATTTTCTTTTGAATTTTTCTCATTGAAACTTCTTCCTTTGTTTCAGAAATCCTCGTCTCAAAACTACAATAGGAATAGCGTCACTCTGGCTTGTTTCCAGCATTCCAATCCCGTTGAATCGCCAAAACATTATTATTCATCATTTGAAGGTTTATTCATTCCTAACCTTTCTTATACTCATTCTCATCCTCTCGCACCCGTCATATGACATCACTGTACTAATCAGAAGCTTGCAAATTACTCATGCCTCCGCGTGACCTCATCACTCCGCGGGGGCGGAAATCGACATAATCAGACGATTCGTGACTACGATTTCGGAGGTTGATGCGGAACAATCTTATCAATATGCTTGAGACTACACTGAGTCACCGGGTCAGATCTTGATCTTTCAGCCTCTAACCATGCCCCAATTTTCCACCAGAATCGATCCAAAACAGCAACAAAACGCAGCTTTGAGCAGTTCCATTGTCATCCAGGTAGCCTCATCTCATATTTTCATCATCTGAACTACTGTTTTCATCATCTCCTTTCTAGCTCGTTATCACTATGTTTCTTTCCAATGATCGATAACGCCCCTTGTAACTCCTTTGAAACCAATCGATTTCCCATGCTACCGTATTGCATTCGCTCCTACAGTAGCCGCGTCCTGAATCAGGTTATCATTTTTTGTCGTCGTAAAGTCCACCAAACCTCCTTGAGAACAGCTTATCACTATGACTCATTTTGACGCTCTTCTGACCCCAAACGTGGTAGGAATCAGATGATAGCAAGGTTTACGCGTTCCTCCCATTCAATAGCCCGCTGAGTAACGCACCGCGAGGGGGCTTCAAATATTGCACCACCATTCTAGTGTGACCTCACGAATCAAATACGCGTGACTCACGGCAACAATACAGGGCAAAAGCAGCGAGAAGCAATAAGAGCGGAGATTAAACGGGGGTGAAATGAAACATGTAACAGCCAGTGCCTAGCGCGATCTTCTTGTGACTATCCCAGAAACGGCTTCGCTTGCAAATTACATTGTGCCGGGGTCTTTGTTGGTAGATAAGAGACCCCTCTCTGGCCGGGAAAAGATCGTGCCAATCGAGGAGTGAAATTGTATCAAAACATCCAAGCTCGATAAGCGGCGTTTTCTAGTTTCAAGCGAGCGACAATTGTCATTTTTGCCATTTTCAACAAGCGAGAATGAGTTAGTGCACCATGAAATGTTAGTCATCGCAAGATAACTCAGGCTAGGTCATGTGACCTCTTCGAAACTCAAGCTTGAGCAGACACTGAACAAAAGCCAGCTTTATTCAATTAGTGCATCGTTTAAATTTACGAGACAGTAAAGCCCTGATTTAGCAATGATAATGCACGTCTAGAGATCGGTAAAATGCCAACTAAAGCGAAAATTGAGAGACAATTCGAATATTGGAATGGTCAATGGAGCAAAAATTACATTTTTACAAATATTGATTGATTGAATCGAGATAAAATTACGAGATGCAAGTGAAATGGAACAACTATTGTACAATTACTATACTGATTGTGAGAAGCGAACACTGAAAAGTGAAATTCTGGACTACCCGAATTGTATCTGGCCGGCAGGGGTGACAATAAAAACAGAAAATGGGGTTTAAAAAGTAGACGGAAAGGCTAGATCTCGCTTAATTTTTCTTCAATATGCTGCGAATTTTCTTGAGATTGCCCTCGACCGGCGGAGGCGATCTGCAAATTTATTAATCACTTTATTATTTAAGTTGATCTTTATTGACTAGTAATTCCGAACCATCAAAACTCTCTCAATAGCTTGAGAAAGATTTGCTGAGAGATCTCATCTCATATCTTCGTATAAATCGCAGTTTCCAGCTAGTTTCCTGCTCTCTACTCATAAATCCTGCCCTCTACGCTCCTGGCTCATTGACAAGAAGCCATAACCGTGGCATTGTCTCTCACGGAATGGTTACACTTCTGTCGTCAAATCGCCGTGCCCCTACTCACCTCACGGGTTTCCTCACCGATGGTTTCCTCTCCGGACTCACAACCGCCGTCGGGAAACTCATCGCACGCATAACCCTACAAAGCCTCACAGTCATACAGTATCCTCAATCATCAATACCGTACGCAAGCTCTACTCTACATCACCGCAATCTACGCCTTTCCTGCTCGGGCTGATCAGAGTCTCCTATCGTCATCCCTTTTCTTCACCTCGCTAGCCTCTCCTTCGTCTCGGCCGCCCTCTCCTCCTCTCCCTCACTATCGATCACCACCAGCAGCGTCTTGCGAGGTGTTCTGGAATGGGTCGAATCTCCTTCTCATCGTCTCTAACCCGGCGCATCTAGCACGTTGACTTCTCTGAAATCACATACCGCTTCGGATTCGGTGCCTTCACTGCTCGTTCTCCCTCCCTCTCCTCTTCCTCGTCCGGTTCCTCCTGCTTGATAGTCGCAGCCGCGGTTCGCTTGCGCGGACTGCAAGTGTTTGACAGTCATTTACAACTATTTTCTTTATACCAATACAATGCAATCTACAATCGCATGTTGATGAAGAAATTCATCATATTGGATGTCTGAAGCTTCACTCTCGCATTGGTCTACCACCACATGCATACAACTCACTTCTGCTTTTGCTGCTCTGCAGCAGCTGCAGCATCCATCGCCCGCTGCGACTGCGCCTCATGCGGCAGCTGCTGCAGCACCTGCCTGCTGGCGCTGGCTGCAGCAGTCGAAGTGGAGGGCTGCTCGCCTGCGAGGATGCTGTCTCATCAGCATCATTTCCACACGACGTACCTTGCTGCGCTGCCTTCGCTGCAATCCGCATGGCCAGAGGCGGCAGCATCGGCTTGTCTCGAGGCGCGAGCCCAGTGAGCACCGTGGGTTCCACAGCCTTGCGCGCTGCAAGGGAACATTTTACAGTCGTTTCGGAGTCAATGCTACTTACGCGACGAGCGAGGAACTGGCGCTGCCGTTGCTGCAGCAGTGGTTGGAGCCTTCGGCGGTGCGGCTGCAGGAACGGTCGTTGCTGGTGCTGCCGCACGAGCCGTGGTTGCTGCAGCCTGTGGTGCTGCAGTGGCATGGGCAGCGGTTGCAGCAGCAGGAACTGCCGTTGCAGCAGTGGTTGCAGCCTTAGGCGCTGCGGCCGCAGCAGGGATGAAGTCTGCAGCCGTAGGCGCTGAAATCATTGATTGATTCGTCCGTCAAGGAGACCTTTCACTAGTTCTATTTATTGACATCTCTTCACATCTCCTATTAAAAACAACACGATGAACGAAAAATCAAAAGCAATCCACTTGCCAAAGCTATTATGAAAAATTTAAAACCTCGAAACGCCACAAGTCATCGATCCGCTTCAAGGCCCAAAGAAATATACATGAAAAGTCACTTACGTGTGTGCTGGTGTGCCGCAGCAACGACCGGCTTTGCAGCCGGAGGTGCTGCAGGTGCTGCAGCTGCGGCCGCAGCAGCCGCCTCCTCTAGCGTCTGCATGGCGCGGACGGTGCGACGCGCGACCGTAGCGAGTTCCTCGTCGGTCGTCGGCATGGACACTCCACGCCTGAGACAATATTCCGGAATCACATGGTCCCTATAACCGAGAACAGCCGGACTCACAAGAGCATCTCGTTGAGCACCATCCTCATCAGCCGATCGATGGCGACCAGCGCTGGCGCGGGCGGGGGCGGCGTCGGCGGTGCAGCCACTGCAGCAGCCGCGGCTGCTGCTGCAGCAGCAATCGGGAGCCCGAGCAGCGACCCGAGTCGCCGCTGCTCGCGCAGCTGCGCCTCCCGCAGTCCGCGCGTCCGCGCCTGCGCGGCATCCGGCGACAGCGGCCGCGGCTTCTTCGTGCGATCGACCCTGCAAGATTGGTGGTTCGGCGTGTGCTTTAAAGATCCGAATCGGAGCTAGCAACAAAGAACTCACGATGCCTGCCACTTCTGCTGGTAGAAAACGCGGCACGCGAGCCACTCGAGGTCCAGCGTCCAGATGTACCGCTCTAGCTGCAATAAGCATTGTTTCTTCTCGCTTCGAACTGGCCTCTTGGCTACCTCTTACTATCAGCCACGCATTTGTAGAAGGAAACATCGATAGCCCCTTTTCAAATTGAAGTTTCATCCACGCACCTTATCATGCATTATCAGAGACGTGCGGCCGTCAGACGCGAAGCTGCAGTGCACGTTCTCGAGGAAGATCCAGTCGCCCGACTGCAATGGAGAGTGATTAGCCGGAGCACAACCAAGCAGTCACACTGTGAAATGCCAACTATGATGTGAAATGCCTCATGATTGTGTATATAGTCTATAGCCGCGTACCATTGAAACCACTCTTCCCTACTGCGCTTTGTATCATCCGCGAAGCAGCAGCACATTTGGTGTTCTCGTTTCCAATCAAACAAATTTCTAGAAGGAAACTGACCGCGAACGGCCTCTTCAGTTGCTTGTCGTATTCGTAGCAGAACACGGGCACCATCCGGCCCTGAAATGACAACGAATTTGTAAATCGAGCACCAGAAGCCACCAAAGCTGATTCTTCTCACCTTGGCCTTCTCCTTCAATGCCGGCTCGGGCGGAACCTGCTCCGGCCGGTCCTCGTACTCTATCTCGTTCAGGGGCATCTCTCGGTGCGGCCTGCCATCGGTATGAATTTTTTTTTCAAATGGCTAATGAGCGTGAACCTAGGCAAAATATCCGCTCGCGATGTATAACGATCGTGAAACACGAAAAAAATTGACAACCAGAACGATCCATTCCAGTCAATACTTTCCCTAAACAAACCTCACCTATCTATCTCTCATATCCCTCATCCAGTCAATATTCCTACCAACCGCCGTAATCACTGCTACCGTATCCCCCATTCCTCACCAGTCCGATCCATCAAAAACGAATATGACGGGCGCGCCGTTCAAGCTCAGCACAGAGTAGACGACCTGCGAATTGATCACGTTTCTCGTTGCGTTTCACAACTTCAACAAATTGCCATTTTTCACGTGAATGGCACCTTCAATCAGAACTCAAGTCCCTAACGGCGCACCTGGAGACCTCACCTGGACTACTAGATCGCAGTAGCAACCTCTCCGTACTTTCGCCAGACACTCGACGAGTCCGAGATTCGACCGCTCCGGCTGGACCTGCCGGATGTTAGGCGGCGGATTCTTCATGCACCCACCTAAAACAAATGAATAATTAATAAATATGCATTATATCCCCACAACACAAAAGATAACAGAAAATACACAAATAGACCCCAAAAACGATTTGGGAAGAGATGTCGAGAAAGATGGGAGAAAACTGTGAGATTCGACTGAGAAAACAATGACCTTTTGTCACAAAATGCAAAACAAATACGCCGTAATCAAGAGGAGTTAGAAGCAGAAAAGTGCACGTTTCGAAACGGAATTTTTTTTCTTTTTTTTTTTTATTCGCTACGATATCAGAATAGGGACATGAAAGTCAGGGGGATTTGAAGCTCAACACGTTTGAACTTGTTTGTTTTCGTGCTATTACACTGCGGCAATGCCGGTGCCGACCATTTGACAATTAGATGCCGTTTTGATAGCAAACATACCAGGAATAGGTTGAGAACTGATATACAGTGCACTTTTGAAGGGAATTGGCGATAAAATCGAAGTAGGAACGATTCGTTTGCAATCGTCTAGTAATCACTCTCGACATTTCTCCTTTTTCTCTTTCTCGTCAACAGTTTTGCTCGCACTGTTTCTCCATTTCTCCATTTCTCCGCGTCTCTTTCCAATTCCGCGTTCGGAAATCAATACCTTTCCGAGGATACCAACCTCTCCATTCAAACCGACACTGATCACACTCGATAAGGAGCAATCCTTTATCACTACGGTATACTCTATCGAACGATATCAATCTCTCGGCGCATACACAATGTATTTGAACAACACAACAAGATAATTCTCTCTGCACCATTGAATGAAATTCGGGAACCCAAGAAAAGAAATAAGAAAAAGTAACGGGAAAGTATGGCTGGTCTTAGCTCAAGTAGTGCGGCACACTCGACGTATGAATCTATGCAAGGCTAAGCTGCTCGATAAATCGATAAATCTCTACTACGAAAACAGGCAAGGCGCTACGAAACTGGATACAAATGGCTTGGGCTGCGATACGAATCATCCCAGAGTTGGCATACACAACGAAATGCACAATCTTATCGATACGAATGGGGAGGGAAATCAGGGGATCTATGGGGGAAGATACCGTAACCTATTATTTGGTCAGTTGGCGATCGACGGGGTAGTGGCTACCGTACTCCTTGATATGCTCGTCGAGCTCGGCGCGCTGGCGGCGCAGGTGCTCGGGCACCTGAGAAGAGCGATCATATTACGCAGCCCACAAAGCTTTTTTCATCCAAATTTTCTCCACTGAACTAAACGGGATGTACTTTGCAATCTTTATCGTAACTATGCAATTCAAAGTCGACAGGGAGTATCTCTCAAATACACCCTTCAGTTTTGGGCTTCCTTTTCAGCTGAATAACCCCCATACCCTCACCGTCTTGTACACGCCCTCGAACATCTCGTGGTAGTGCGCCAGCTTCTCCTTCTCCGACGACGTCAGGTTGGCGAGCACCGACTTGCGGACCTGACCGAGGAGATCAAAGATCAAACTACACTACACTTTCAGAGATCAAAGATCAAAGATAAAACTACACTCTCACCTCCGCCTGCCACGCCTTCTCCTTCTCGTCGTTCCACCAGCCGCGCTCCGTGATGTAGCTGAAGGGAGATCAGGGATCAAACTACACTCTGAATTGATCAAACTACAAAGATCAAAGAGGCTCACCGCTTGAATCGGACGATGGGGTTGTCGATGCCGCCCCACTGCGTCACCTCCTCGTTCGATCTGAGCATATTAGCCGATTTTTAGGGTTCGCGAACGCCAATATTACTGGAGAGACAATTCAAAACGGAACTTTACTTTCACATCGAAACCCGAACTATCTTTGTGATCTATCGTCATCGGCATTCCAACATCCATCATTTGCGCTACTGCCCTCACCTGTAAGCCGTCGAGTCGTCACTGGTGGAGTGATGGCCGAGACGGTAGGTCATTGCCTCGATGAGCACGGGCTTGTTCTCCTCGAGAGCGAGCTTCCTCGCAGCCGCAGTTGCATTGTACACCGCGAGCAGATCGTTGCCGTCCACTCTGCAAGCACGTTTATCAAGGATAATCAGTGTTTAGTTAAAGGCAAGTAAATCGCTGTTATTGATAAAAACAGATTTCCTAGCACCCTTGTAATAAATATGAGACGATAATCGTACGAGTTAATTGCCTGCGGCGGCACATATCATCCCAATAGTCATAAATATGACATATCGGTTCTCGTCTACCGTAACCCCTACCGTACCTGATGGTGTGCAGTCCGTAGCCGGGTCCCTTGCCGGCGATTCCGTCTCCGCCGTACTGCTCGCTCGTCGGCGTCGAGATGGCGTAGCCGTTGTTGCGGCAGAAGAAGATGATCGGGCATTTCTGCAGAATGGAAGCTTGGCTAGTGATGACGCAACCAGTCTCGTTTCATCATGCCCACAAACACTTCCATCACTGTTCAGATATTTTTTAATGCCCACTAATGTCGAAACTAGTGATCAGCCAGCCAGAGTGCTCAATACATTACCACTGTGAAACCAATATCCCACAATCCGATTTCGAACACATCTTCCCCACGTTGCCTTCCCCTCATCCGTCTTTCTCGGCTACACTCCACCGGCCTGTCTATATCTTGATCGGGGACCCCCTCTCCTTATCAGACCCCCTACTAGAGGGGGGCTAGACAGACCCCCTCCTCCCCCTTGGTACACCGTAGCCTGTAGCTTGCTGACGTCACTGCGGCCAAAGGTTGGAGGCCGCTCGATCAACAATAGTCACCACATCACGCGGGATTAGCGCTTTAGCACCCCGATAAGGCGGTATCACTTCAGCCCATCCCCGCGTTCTCTCACTTTCGCACACTCTCTCGCTCAATGGCCTGGAAACTTCTGCCATTCTCCACGTCTTCCGACGCCTTTCATCACATTGTTGTCGGCTTAGAATGCATGATTGTGCAAAATGCCGAGGTCAGGGGACAATCTAAAGATGGCAGTGAAACCGGGGACCAACTGCCTAAACCAGGGGATTCGGGGAACTTGATTGGGAAAATCGGGAAAGCCCATCGGATGGTCTCTCCGACCCCTCTTAATCTCCGCTATCAGACCTCGGCCTGTCACCCCCTCCTCCTCACCCTCCGATACCCCTTATCTCGCCGAGGGTACCCCTCTTATCTGGGATGGAAAGACCCCTATTATGTACAGGCTAAAGACTAGAATCAGAGTATTACCAGCAGTTCTAACAGGGAAGAAGTCCTCAGAGGAACTGTTACCGCAATTCAATGAACAAATCACGCCACTGTCCCAACAAACCAGCTACCGTACTCACCAGCGTCGCCGCGAAGTTGAATGCGGCGTGCGCGTCACCCTCGGACGCGGCTCCGTCGCCGAAGTACACGCACACGACGCGGTCGTTGCCCGGCCGCATCTTGAACGCGTACGCTGCGCCGGCCGCCTGCAGGAAGAGAGAATTATGCAAACTGAGATGTCCAGTTGCTTTTGGGCAACTACGGATCCATATTTTTCTGCAGTACTAGGATAGGCAATCGGTATCGGATCGAAACGGGTGAAAAAAAAGATGTATTTGCAACTCCAGGAATATTGACGCTGCATGCCTTGCTCAATACATCAGCAAGGGCATCACCAGCAATAGATTCCCGAAGTAGTGGACAAAAACAAATTTGCAACGCATTACGTCAATCCTCACCCTAACCCTGTTATCCCTTGTAAGGAGTGTAAGGTTAGCCCTATCCCTATCCTTAGGCCGCTTAACCTCCTTACCTGCGGCAGCTGCGTCGTCAGCGGCGAGGAGATGGTGACGAAGTTGTGCTCTGACGAGCCGTAGTGCACCGGCATCTGCTTGCCCTTCCCTGCAATGGAGACCTTTCATAACCTGTCACCAGGAATCTCGAGTCTCTCGTGGCCTACCGATGTCCTAACTCATCACAACGTCGTTGTATGATAATGTTTTTATTTTTATGTATGTTCACGTCGCACCACACACAAAAAGGCTCACTCGAAATCTCAAATTCAGCCGCTTTTTCAAAATTCCAAATCCGTAATCTAGTCTGACCTACCGAACACCCCTCGCCTACGGTAGTCGATAGCCCCCTCAGTACTCACCGATGTCGCAGTGGTTGCCGTAGCACTGGTGCATGAACTGGTCGAGCGGGAAGCCGCGGTACATGAGCACTCCCACCTGCAGAGGGGAATTGAATCATGTTTCTGTGGCTCACCTATTCCCAATGAATCGGCAAACATGGCGCGTGCCGAGGTTAGTAGTATTTGCGATAACACGAACTGCGCAGGTGATCGAGTTCAGAGTTGTTGGATTATAGTCTTCCGATAGGAAAATATTATGCCGTAAAATGTTGATAAAGTTGAATACTCTAGGCCTGTCAATGTTTGTTTTCACAATCTCTACGAAAAGCAAGAATTTGGAGAAGATGCGATTGAATGTGACCTTTCTCCTCGAACACCATAATTTTTGCGCATCGCAGAAGAATGGAGCGTGATGATTCCCTTTTCACTGTTTCTACGTAACAATAAGACATGCGAGATGGCAGATGACACAATACTCAAATAACCAAATCAGCACCACCCTTCTCACCTCTCTGTACTGCCCGAAGACGAGGTCGTTGGGCGCGAGCGCGGCCGCCGAGCCGACGTGGTTGCCCTGGCAAACAATCGATATTCTAGCTCCACTACCGTACACTTTCCAAATAAACCCAGTTCTCGATCAACCAATCGCCAAGTGACTACCGTACCTCCTCGCCGAAGCTGGTCATGTAGAAGGAGATGCGGCCCTGTCGCTGCGAGTCGTACAGGATGCGGTCCATGATGTTCAGCTGCGTCATCGTGCGGTACATGTGCAGCGCGTGCTCCTTAATTTGATTAAATTACTTAAAATAACTTTTTAAAAGTTTCCTATTTGTATTATGAGCAGTGGCATACACAAAATCGTTTTTGTATTTCCACGCGAACAATAACCATTGCTTGAAACAGGCAACAACCTGCAGCAATGCTTGATAATTTGCCAAACCAATTATCTCACCTCGCTGAACTTGGGATCCTGCTTCTCGTCAATAATCTTGCCGGTCGCATCCGTAACACGGTAGATCGGGAAGGCCGGGTCGCGCGCCGGATCCACGATCTCCAGCGACTCCGTGAAGGCCGCCTGTGCAAGAATAGTTGTTGCACAGTTCCTATTTTTCTCTTGCCTGCAGATTTGACATACGTATTTCGCGCTGCTAGGAGCAAATATAAGAGCGACTATCTGAGATTTTGAACTTACCCGTGGCACTAGGCCTAAAGGGCTATTAGAGGGATCCGGCCCATACTAGCACAGGTGATAGTGCTCGGTGAGTTGAGAAGGTGGACCACATTGGAGACGACCGCGACGCGTCTGAGTCACACTAGAACGCGGGAAATTTGAAAATGAATTTTAACGAACATTTTTTAGAGGCGCTGAATCGGTTTAATATTGGTACCATTCGACTCCTATGCGCCTACTAATCGTTTTGCATATTGGGTTTGAGATGGCGCAATTTCGTAGGGATGACGAAATCCAAGGTTATAATTTTCAAAAATTCGTGTAAATTCGGGGTTTGCATTTTGCCAACTTTTTATTTTTGAATATGAAGCTCCTTTAGTAGAAGCATTAAATAAAAATTTAAAACAAAAAATTTCGGGGTACCGAAATCTACTTATGCGCGATTTTCAAAATTATTTAAAATAACATAGTCACTCGAATTCTTTCAAAATGCGCAGGCATGTAGTTCTCCTCGAGTGTAGTTCAGCGCCCACTCATTTTTGTGTTTTGGTTAGCTCTCCGCCGAATGGTGATGTATGTTTCAGTGAAACGTAACCCAACCGACTTTTCTCTTTCGCAAGCAATCGAGACTAGTGATAGTGCTAATAACGCGCACTAGGACTGTGATCATACCACGGGTTTCCTGGAAGAGTGTAGGAAAACGAGGCGCATTTGAAACAAAAAAAATTTTTCGCCTCCGATTCCCATGAAACTTTGTTCATAGCTACTATTGAGGGCCAGGAGAAGATTAATCTTGGTCTTTTGGAAAAATTTGCATATTATCGATTTTTTGATCTACCACTTCAAACGGTCATAAATCAGCGGGTTTTTGAGCTACAGCGCCCAAATTTTGCAGGCGTATGCGCCTTTGCAAGCTCTCAAAATGGTTTGTCATGAAAAACGCGAAAAATCAATAATTGCATAGTTATGACGCAATATGATTTTTTTCGATCATAAATCCAAGGATATCTCGAAAAATTTTGTCAATACCCTTCATTTTTATTTCAGAGGTCGATTCCCCACCCTCGACTACCCCTCTTTGCATATTTCCCGTGACCCATCTCTGTGACGTAAAGGCTGCACCCATCCCGCTAATCTGGACTTAGAAAATTTGCGCGCGAATTTTTCAAATTATCATAA
>LS519282.1:537719-576774 GCA_900490845.1 Pristionchus japonicus | reverse complement strand
GGTCTTGTACAAGTCACCCCCACATTCGCATTGGAGGAAAGCAACCCCGCTTCCCTCCTTGGTAGGTGTGGGGCACGGTCTTGTACAAGTCACCCCCACATTCGCATTGGAGGAAAGCAACCCCGCTTCCCTCCTTGGTAGGTGTGGGGCAAGGTCTTGTACAAGTCACCCCCACATTCGCATTGGAGGAAAGCTTCCCTGCTTCCCTCCTTGGTAGGTGTGGGGCAAAGTCTTCTATCACATTTTTAAAATGATACCCTTGTAATTCATGGTCGGAAAAACGATTCCGTGCAGCAATTGCACTCAAAACTCCGCCCATTTTTGGCACGGTTGTTGACCATTTGCGCCTAACAGCGATTTTTTATGCGAGGTTTTCCAACACTTTGTTTGATGTTATTTTCTGGTAGGTTTCAATCAATGATCTTTGATCCTCGACGCTCTTGACGTCCGCAGCTTCAGAGCAATTCATTTCAATATGATGCAGAAGAATGTTGTGAATACGATTGCTACCTCATCCACTAACCACGATATGTTGCAACACTGAAACCGCGTTGGCACATGTGAGAGTCGTCCCTATTTTTCTATAAGTTCACAATATTTTTGATCTTTGATCTTTGATCTCTCACCTCAGTCCCGAAGCTCTGGCCGTCCGCAGCTGCAGGGCGATCCAGAGGTCGGCGCCAAAGCCGGCCGGAGCGATCACGTCCGCTCCTGGAATCGTTCCTTGAAGACCAACATTGTTCTTTTCGTTATTTTTCTGACTCACCATCACCAGAAGACCATGTAGCAGAGCTCACTTTAGTTCCTCCTTCTGTTTGTGTCTGATATTAAATCAAACAAAAACTTCAAAAGCCGGTTATCAGCAAAACAAATTGCACCAGCACATTCACAGATACAACATTGCTCCAAAACATCGCACAACATTGAGCTGCGATTCTCTCACGGTATATTATTTCATTGATCTTAACGTCCAAGTAAAAATAGCACTCGTGAATCAGCGGTAAATCACCCATATGTTCATGTTTCAGCACAATCCCAAAACATATCACGTCGTTTCAGAACAATATGATACTGATACAAACACACCCAAATACAAGCTCTCCTGCCTATCCACCCTATTCTACCAATCAATAGCATGAAAAAACCAGTCATCGATCCCAACCCTACCGTACCACTCATGGTCATCTCCTCTGCAGCTGCATTCCTGACGACGACAACGACGGGAATCAATACCGTACTATCTGGCCTCTCTACCGTATTCTACCACTCAATTAAATAAAAAAACCAGTCATCGATCCCAACCCTACCGTACCACTCATGGTCATCTCCCCTGCAGCCGCACTTCTGACGACGACAACGACGGGAATCTTGGCGGGCGTCACTGGGATCAGCCCACCGATCGACGCGCCCCGAAGTTCGGCCATCGCGGAGTTGGACAGACGCGCCTGATGCGAGTATTTACGATATTTAATTTGTCCTAGCAATCAAGCTATGATTGCTCTGCACTCACACAGTCCTCTTTCCAATATTCTCTGAAACTCAAACGCTTTTGGTACCATTGACCAAGATGTCCTACTCACCACGACCAGAGACGTGGCAGTACTTAGTTCTTTTAGCATTTCCGAGCTCCTCATCAGAAACACGCCTCTTTTCTCAATTCCACCACACACACACACTCTCGTTACCTTTAGGAATCTCTCTTTCTTGTCTCTTTCTATCAGCTTTACCGTTTCTGTTCTATTGTAACCTCGTTTCGCTCTAATACCTCCATCACTCTCACTCGCTCCTCACTCGACCAGAGTGCGGCCGCGGGCGTCGGATGGTCCACCTCGTCAGGGTCGACGGAGGGAGGCGGCTGAAGTAATTTATCTATCAATTAATGAGTACCCTTCACCAAGGAAGCGTGATCGCTTTGCCTGTCTGTGAAAAGGTCAAAATCCTTGACTCAAAACACTCCGGTGAATGTCACATGGCAATTTTGTGGCTCATTGACATACAAAATAGGCAGACGTTCGTTCTAGAGCAATGTTTCTGTGGCACGTAATGTTTCTGCTTTGAGGGTCAGATTTTGCAAAATGAACAAATTCACTCACCACATCTCCCGTGAGCAGACCGCGCCTCGCCGGTCGACCGCAGCGCGGATCCTGAACACAGAAACAGTGAATGCATTCCGTGTCTGTTCTCTCATGTGCCAATGGAATTTATTTATTTGGTTTTACTGAAACCGAAGCTGCTGAATTGTTCGAACTGTACCCGAGAGTATCCTATAGCAACGTTGCGACGGAAATGTGACCGGATGCGATTTCAAAACAATCGCGAAATCTGAAATCAATACCGTACCTCGACCAGCAACGAGATCGCCAGTCCGTCCTGCAGCTCTCCGGGCGGCACTCTGGAGTACACCTCTCGCCAGCACGCGTGCTGTTGCCTGCAACAATTTGGTAACGTAAGCAAACATCACATCTTGGTTTCATCGCCCACTCATAGCCCTTCGCCAATCGCTGATTTAATGCATCGTCTTCTATGATTTCAGATGAAGAACGATGCATCGAAATTCGCAACGCAATTCACTCGTATGGCTTGGCTTCCCCTTCTTACACCAAATTTTATAGCTATTTTTCCGAACCTTTACAACGCCGATTCAATTTGAGAGGAGCCAAAGAACACCTATGAGCATCATTGTAACCTCAAGCCTAGGATTGTTCTTGTTTCGCCACTCACTCATATCCCTCCGCCTCCTCTCCCTCCACGAGCCGCAGACTCTCGGCCAGCACCCGCAGTGACTTCGGGCCGACCAGTCCCAGACGGACCAGCTGGTCGCGCAGATCCTCCATCTGGCAATGAAGTCGATTCAAGACAAGGCCATCCATCAATTTCGTGACTCTGAATCACTGCTACAACCTCTGCCTAAAACTCTTTTGCTTTTTCTCATCACAATTTGAGTACGATGTACGCTTCAAATCTATTACTACCATACCCCCACCGTACCTTCACACCATCCGCGCCCTCGTACACCTCCGTGAGCAGTTGTGCGCGGGCGGCGCGCCACTCCGTGATGTTCTCGGGTGCGTCCAGCTGCGAAATTGTTATTATTTTGCCGTTCACATAAAACACATTCACAATGCATCTTCCCCGCTCATAAGAACCTTGTGCCGGGAATGAAGCGCAAACCTTCCAAATGTCAACTTCTTCATTTGGAAAGACAATCGTTTTGGACGACATTTTTCTAGCAATGAGTTCCTCTCCATCCCCTTTCTCACCTTTCTTTTCGTCTCCTCATCCGCCTCCTCCCTCTCCCTCTTCTGCAGCTGCAGCAGCGGCTGCAGTTCCGCCAGCACTGCTGCACGGCAGGACGGATGCAGCCAGAGAGCGAGCTGCGCGCGACCTGCAGTGATTATTCTGAACTGAGCAACAGTGATTAGGAAATCAAAATAGGCGCATCGTGGGGCTGGCGATCGCGTGCACCACTTCCCCTACTTTGCTAGTTCCATTTCATCGAAGACGATTCCAAGCAGAACAGCACCAATTGCAAACACCAATTCCTTATTATTACAAAAAAAACTACATACTAATGCTTCGACAAGGAACGCAGGAATTTTGGATCAACTACGAAACACAAAACACAAACCCCCCATCTACCTACAATCATACGATAGTATCAATCGATAATTGATCGATGTAGATCAACCCACTCACCCTCATCGCTCGTCGACCACTGGAAGCGCGCCGGCCCGATCAGTCCGCGTGGGTATGCGTCTGCAATAAAAAAGAGGAATTTCCCAATGAGAAAAGCATTGATTCTATCTCCATCGTTCAATCCCGCATCTTTCCATACATAATCACGCTCAGCAACTCAAGTTCATCTTTCACCGACACCTTCACAGTAGTCCAGTTCTACCGTATCTTTCACCTACAGTACCCCAGTCGATACCGTACCTCTCCTATACAACAGCGTGCTGATCTCTCTCCTGCCGTCCCTTCCTCCGACTCCTCTCACACTCGCTTCCACTACGGCCGGACAGCAGAGAGGGCCGAGGGCAGAGATGAGAGTGGACTGCGAGGGCGCGGAGAGCTGCGAATATCAATTTTCGTATTTTATTGAAATATGTTTCCAAGTCAGAGCGTTACCGAACATCGATTTGACCGATACTTTCAAGCTATGAAGATATGTTGCAGCCCAAATACGCCAAAATCCTGACTGAATTTCGCAGCAGAAACAAAATAGGGCGCGTTGATAATCAAAGCACAGCTCACCCAGAGTATCGTACTCCTCTATTCGATATGTTTCAAGCAATTTGAGAACACAGTAATGCAACATGCTCTGAATTAGGTTTGCGCTTCAGCCGAATCTCAAGTAAGGAAAGAAATCAGGCGAGCTGTGTTCGGATGCGCGTCTATCTCACGCTATCTCTCTTTCGGTACTTCTAGCATACGGCCTATTCTCAAACGGCTCACCATGAGACACGTGAGGTAGCTCTTGTCCCTCACGACGGCGCCCCTCCTCGTCGTGCGGTAGATCGGACGGAAAGCGCGCTGGAAGCTGCGATCAGGCAGTCGGTAGCCCCATCTTAATTATTTAGTTTAAATAATTGATAGATATTTTTGCGCTGCTCTCAGATGTGAAAACTGGGAGTGAGTGATTTTTTTAAAGCGACAACCCGTTGATAGATCAAGCCTGACCAACAACTTGAGAACAAGTACATCCAGTGAAACAGGCACATAGAAGGGCGAAAATAAAGCAATGTGGCAAGTTCAACGAATCACATCGAAGAATCGAGTCAAGTATTCGCGGTGAAGTACAAACGATTCTTTATTCGACCAAGACTCCGAAGAGCAACCTCAGCAAGATACTCGAGTTGTCTACCGTGCCCTACCGTACCCTCCAGCTCACCTCTCGACCATATGGAACCGCTTCGCGTGCCAGATGTGCGTCTCTAGCCAGGCGTGCGCGCGCTGTCGCCGCACGTAGTTCTGCAATTCAGAGTCAGGGTATACGGTGGACAGGGAAGTTGATGAGCTACAGAATGTAGGGAACGAGAAGTGGACAGAGCAAACTGTAGGAATCGAAAAAAGAAAAAAAATCTGTGAAATTTTGAACCGAAAACATTCAGATCGATCGATCGATAGTAACCATGGTAACATTTCTCCAAAACAAACCACAATTCATCGAGTTCTGCCTACCGTATCCTTTCTACCATAATCCATTTTGCAGTCTTCAATCACCCTATCGTATCCCATAGACTACCGTAATCCCCACTCACCAGCAACAGATTCCTCGGTCTCCGTCTCGCGAATCGCGACGGCGGCTTCTTGCGGTGCTTCGACCGCTCCAGGTAGGGACGGGCGAATGCGCGGAATCTGTACGAGAGAAGATCGATAAGGTTACGGTAGGGCAATTTATTGATTTATCAAGTAATCGATAAAGTCAGAGATGAGGTAACATTTCAAGAAGCCGCCCGATTTTAAATAATTTTTAGTGAGGGAACAACAACTACCCATTGAATCTACCCAGGCCAACAGACCCTTTAGGGAAATCACGAAACCAGAAGGCGCATTTTGCATTTGTCCCTGAACAAACGTCGATTTTTTACTATTTTTGACCTATTCCTTTCATTAGGATAGTTCTCTGTGCCAGTTCTCAATATTACAGAAAAAAGATTTCTTCACCTCCTGGGCATTCTCTTGACATTGTGCGACATGGCGCGTCTCCGCATGTGTCGCGGCAGCCGCTGGGCTGCGGTACGCGGTCCCTTCGTCACCTCGCCCGCCACCAACGAGGAGTTATCGATCACCTGACATAGGATTATCGATAATATGAGGTCCTGTAACGTGTGCGGGAAAATCAAATTCGTAGATAAAACTATCTGTGTTTCAGCTCCCCCTCAAGTCGCGAAGGATTCACCGTCAACTGATATCGACGGTTTTTTCGCCTTCCAAAATTCAAATTAGTGCCCGTATCAATCGATCCACCGTAATCCCATCCACTAACCGCGAGTAGATCATGGATCTGAGCCGCCCGCTTCTCCACGAACTCCGTCACGTTGAAGGCCATCTCGTGTGGCCGCACGTCTCCCATCTCAACACGACTACCGTAACCTCCCACCGTACTTCAACTCTATCACCAACTCAGTTCTCTAGGTACGCCTCTGTCGGTTCTTTCTACCACTTCACAATCGATCATGCGACAATTCACAGAAAAAAAAGAGTATTTATCGAATAATCAACTCAACAATAACATTTGGACAATCCTACAACAAGTCTAACTCAATGTGGAGATCTACAATTCATGACGAGGTATCGATTAAAGTGGATTCGGAAAATCGATAATCTCCAGTTATTGATCGATTTCAGACGCTGCTCTCCCTCCTGGCTTCGTGGAGTCGCTTTGACTGCAGAGCACGACGCTCTTCGAAGAGAAGCGCGTCCTGAAAGGAATTCGTTGGGTTACGGTAGTCGACATGATTTGTCGTATCCGAAGGAAGTATACAGACTAAAGGTGGAGACTTTACGCAATATGTCTGCTAGACCAGATTCCTCGCACGCACTAAATTATCCGTAGTCACTCCAATTTTAGCTGCACCTCGGAGCCTAGGGTTACTTGGTCTGGCAGGCTAACGCAAGTTATTTTCTACTCTCTATATTTTCTTCCCTATTTTCTCCCACACACAAAGGGGTGGACTACGGATTTGTAACGTGAAAAAGAAGGGACTAAAATTGGTTACCTCCTCCAATGGTTCATCGACGATCTCCTCGACCAGTTTCTTCTTCAACTCCATCTCATCACTGAACGTGCCCGAGATTACGCGCTTGCCCGTCACCGGATCGATGATGTGGCCTAAATCAGGGAAAATCGATTGTCAATCAGTAATATGCTACCGTACTCGGCGCTAATCGATAACGAAATAGAATCAGGATAGTTGAATTATCTAACGTATTTACGTTGATGTTTCGGGGTCTGTTCATAGCACATTGTAAAACAATTATTCGATACGTCATCGGACTCGTCAAAAGAAATCTCTCAAACCAACATAAAAGTGCAAACGGCGAATTCGATGCTTCACAGTCGGATTTTACTCTTTTACTCGGATAATACTATGGGCTACCCCACTCTAACAAGCTTGTCGGAGCAGACGGTAGGTCGCGGTAAATACTCACCATACTTGAAGACGACCTTCTCGATGCGATGCGAGCAGGTCTCCGAGGGTCGCTGCGACTCCTGCAGCCGCCGGATCAGCACCGTGTCGCCCAGACCGCCCTGAGGTTACGGTATCGTGCATTATCGATCACTCATCACGGCAAAATTTATTAATGAGACAACACGAAAACATTAAACATAGAGCAGGATCATGAAAGATCTGGGAAACTAAATTTCACAGTGCAATACTTTTTTACCAATCGTTTCAGGGTTTCTGGGAGTTTCTGGGAAGGGTTTCCGCACAACTCACGATGGAGTGCTTGTCGATGGCCCAGAAGTCGAAGCTGCGCGCGAAGTACTTCTTCAGGTACTGGTTGAACTCGTTCATCTGCGCGCGCACCTGCAACTCGACTGCCGTAACCTCCGGTTCTCTGAGTCACAATCATGCTATTGATCGTCTAACTGTACATTTACACAGATAACGGTTAACCCCCTACCCAATAAACTGAGAACATGGCTCATTACCGTAATCCAGAACAGCTACCGTAATCGCAGTTCGGTAGGTCACACTCACCATGGCGCAGGGCACTCGCTCGATGCCGATCGTAGTCATCTTCACCACTCGTCCCAGCAGGATCTCCGTGCTCACCTTCGACGCGATCACGTTCGTGCGACGCGTCGCCATTCTGCTGCAACCTATCGAGTACCGTAATCAGCAGAGTTCGGTGGAGCATGTGGTCGGTCGCATTTGCAACTTCTTTACAGATACCGAACTGGACTCGAACCAGTCTATCGCTAATGGAAGCACAAAAATGGAAATAATTTATCACAGACTGATTCCGCACAACGCTTTGTACATACAAAGAGTGAAAACAAGGGAACTGAATTTGCAAAATAACAACTTCTTCACAGAGATCGAAGATTAGATGATGCCAGGCTTCGTGGCATCCTGGAATTAATGAATTTCAATGCTATTCAAGCTCACATCTCGGCCATATTAAAGCAGTACCTAACAGCTCACAACGAAACACAAAAGTCATAGCCTGATTTCCAGTTTGTGCAATATAAAAATATTACCTTTCTGACCATTCCATCCGTCTTCTTGAGATGACTCGGATCTGCTACCTGCAATTAAGATTAATTAGCGTAATTAATTAATTAAAGCATACCTGAGCGAGCCAGTCGAGTTGCTTCAGATCCGACGAGAGATTAATCAGCTTCTCGCGGTTGGCAGTGAAGATTTCCTACAATTGATGAATTTGCAATCGTTTTGAGTGGAGTCCTCTGCGATATCGACTGTTCTCCGAACGATTGTAACTTACACCTCCCGCAGAAGCATTGAAATCACTGCTTTTTTTGGCTTTTTGGTTTTTTGGCTTTAGCTTTTTTGATGCGCTGAATTCCGAACAATTGAGCGCCAAATCCCGGCAATGCTAATTACCCACAGTGAAGCTTCCCATCACCCTTCACAACTACCGCGAAAGCTGCACAACTTTGATCTCATATTCATATTTACTAATTAGCAAATTAGCCTAATTACCTCCTGCTCTCTCACTCGCTGCGACACCTGCGGCTCGCCCGGCTCACGCAGCATCTCGATGAACGACTCCGCGTTCAGGCGCTTCTGCAGAGGTAATTAAGATTTTTTAAATCAATAATTTCAACGGAATCAGCATTATTGACGATTCAACAAACGATTGCCACTAACATCTCACATTGAAGCTTGCAAGCCACGGCTCAATTTCATGCCCTTAGATGATTTCATTTCAATCAATTTCAATTTAATGCCCTTAGGTAATAAATTAGCTGATAAACTCGCCTTGGGCGCATTCTTCTCAATACGCAGACGAATCTCGACGATCTTCTTGAGCAACATCTGGCAGTACCTTAATGAGGTCGTAATTAGTAGTGATAATTAAACAGGAAGTGCTAATCAGCAATCAGTAAACACTCGATTCTCCACAGTTTCAGAGGACCTACGAATGCCCAAATGAATGTCCAGGAAGATTTTGTTGACCTTTCAGAGCTGCAAATATTGAACATGATCTAACAACGTACTCGAGCTGCGGTTCGGGCGCGAGCGAGTACGGCTTGCGGTCGCTCACCGCCTTGAACGTGCCGCACAGCGAGGACGTGCTGGAAGAGGAAGAACATCAAAGATTAGAATTCAATATTCGTCGCAGATGTTAGAATATATGTTTGTTTTGTAGCCATAGACTCACTTCCACTAAAATTGCCACTGCTCCTGTCTCTTAGCGCGCTCTTGCAACCAAGATGGAGCTACTGTTACAGAACAAAACCACTCAATTCTCTCAAGATTCGGAAAGATCAAAGATCATTGAATGATCTTTGATCTTCGATCTTTGAAAATGATCATCATTCTCTCACGTTCCCCACTCACCGATAGTTGAGATCCGCGACGAGTTCGCGGCCAATCGCGCACAGGTCGGGCACGGAGTACCTGAGGAATGAGAAAGCATGGAATCATCACTACTAGGTTTATCAGGGCATCATCAACTTTACTTCACACACTAGTGCCGCCCCTATTAATCAGTCGACGTCCCCTTGATCTATCCAACTATCATGTAACCATGCAACCCACAGTTGTAAAAGATCGTCACCAGGCCAAACACGGCACCTGCTGATCTATTTTCACGAGGGCTCATGCGCGCCGCCGCCATACAATGCAAATGGGCAGAGAGCGGCCGGAGAGAGAGTGCGAGAGGCAGCTCCTCTCTCTCTCCCTCTCTCGCCTGTCTATCACCCGGCGCGTCTAGAGCGCACCCTCTTGCTTACCCTCCAACTTATGATGAGCAGGGTGGAGCGAGCTCCCCCCGCTGTTTTCCCAAACGGATTGGAAACTACGGTATGGGTGATGCCCGCGAAGGGACGTTTGAATGGGATTTCGCTGGCCGTCATTTTGTCCACCCCATGAGCCCCCGTGATTTTACAACCCCGTACCGTTATTTCCCAACAAAATTGCGATTTGACGTCGAAAAGAAAACCAGTTCACTCACCTCTCGAGATGGTCGAGGACCTCGGCCGAGTACGGGTTGGGGATCTTCGTCTCCACGTTCGGCTTCTGCAGCAGGTGCGACGCAGCAGCTGCTGTTGCTGCAGGAGCGGGAGGAGCTGCAGCTGCAGCAGGCTGCGGCTGCGGCGCCTGCTGCTGCACCGGCTGAGGGTGCTGCTGTTGCTGAAAACAGAACATTACACAACGAAAGGGACTGATTGGATACTTGGAAAAATCACAATTATTGCTCCACTAACAAACGATCAACTTTTTAGCCCCCACGTGAAACAAGAAATGTGAGGGCGACTAACTTATTTTCTAGTAAATCTCCAGTTCATAGGTTCTTGCCTCTTTTCTAGCTCTGTTTTGCAACCGACTCACCTGTGGAGGCTGTTGTTGCTGCGGCAGCAAGCCGCTGCCGGGTGCAGCCGCGTGGGGCGCTCCGGGGAGCGAGGCGGCACCGAAGGGCGCCAGCTGCGCGCCCGATGAGGCCGCAGACGACGTCGTCGACGAGGGCGCCATCCCCGAGCCGAACGACGCCGCGCTCACGCTCGACGACGTGTACGCCGGAGTCATGCCTGCGGATGAGACGTTTCACAGAGTTCATAATTCTCGACGAATAAATTATCTTGGATAAGATTGACACAAGAGCTGCCGTAACAACAATTGTAAGTGATTAACCGCACCATCTCCAACTGATCAGTGAATCATCAAAAACTCACTACTACATACTCCCACCGAAACAACGAAGTTCTAGCCCGATTTCAAATACATTCACTCACAAATCACTCAACTAACTTGCAATTATCACCACTTTTTCTAACATTTCTTCCCAACTCACCGAAATTGGTGTTCGGCGGGGGCGCTCCTCCTCCTCCTCCAGTGGTTCCCTGACTGCTGCCGGGGCCGGTCGGTCCTCCGTACATGCCGCCCGACGACGAGGACGACGCCGTCGACGACGGCATCTGAATACGCTTTATTTATTTATACAAAAATTATTGTGTAAAGTGGTAAGTATCAACGCATCTAACATTGTCTATGCAAAAATTGATATTCGGATAATGCTCCTGTGAAACATGGGATGTAACCTATTCTGCAGCCTAATCATTCTCTTCCTACAGAACGAGTGCAGCCCATCCGACCCTCACCTGTGGTTGCTGCTGCTGTGGCTGCATGCCGTACATGCCCGGCTGTGGCTGCGGCTGCTGCTGCGGCATGTAGCCCTGCAATTTGTCTTTCCCACAAAATCGCCGATTTTATTGCCGTCTTCGGCCATTCACACAAGATCACACCTGGTCACACCTGTAACTGCGAACTGCAAAAGAAAAAACACTCGAAAATAGTTTTTACAATGAAATAACATCCTGTGAATGGAATTGTCGTTCGTGCTAGTCTCATAATGTCGCCTTACAACCGATTTTCAACTAGTAATCACAATGATAAGAGCCGGAAATAGCTCACCTGTCCGCCTCCTCCAGGTGCCGGCTGCCCGCCGTAGTAGCCTCCTCCGTAGCCGCCGCCGGGTGGCGCGGCGCCCGCCGCGTTCCGCGCTGCAGCCGCCGCAGCATACTGCTGCTGCTGCGGGCTGTTCGCGTATCCCATGGGATTGGGCTGCTGCTGCGGCTGCTGGGGAGGAGCGCCGCCCGGGCCTCCGTATCCGCCTGCTATGTTTCTTTTCAAATCTCCCCTCCAGTCGTTCTGTGGTTGCATCCCCACACTATGTCACGATGGAACACAGGAATTCGATTCTCCCATGCTTGCAGCTCTAACAATAAACCAATCTCCTCACCTTGGTAGTACTGCTGCGGCTGCTGCTGGCCTGCAGCCGGATGGTACTGCGGCTGGCCGGGTTGGCCTGGCGGCGCGCCACCTCCTCCCGCTCCTCCGCTACCGTACCCGCCCAAGCCTCCTTGGTTGTTCATTGCACTGCAATCGATAATTGACTAATCACCCGATGCACTCTTTTTATGTACATTGCTGGACGAGAACCAGTATTTCTTTTTTCCAAATATCGCCACAATTTGAGAAGAGATCATGTTTATGCGGGGGAGCGATACAAGTCAAAGGGTACGATGAGATACATTTAGCGGTCGGGAATGAGGTGATCAATCAATCGATACTCGGGATACGGTAGATCAACGTCGTTCAAATTACACACATAATCGATAGTTGAGCATGAGACAGTAACAATACAACCAAATTATCGGGTAACAAACTTTAAAAAAAGACTCTCTTCGTTTCACATTATCTCTCACTGGTCAGAGACGGCGAGAGAGCATGGGAAAGCGAGAGAGTCATACTGCTTTCTCATTCAGTCTCCATCTTGTCTTCAGCGTCCTTCTCCTTCCTCATCTTAGCGTACTCGCCGATCCGCTGGCGCGCCATGATGAATGCGGACACGAGACCGGCCGTCTGAGGGAGAATAAGATCAGTCTGTGATACCTCCCGATTACGGTAGACAATCAATAAACTAAAAAAGAAATAATCAGTAAGCGAAATTGCCCTGTTACGATAATCAATCATCTACAGAGTCCCCTACCCTACTCTAAATTAATTAGTTCGCGATACTATTCAGTTACGGTAACACACAGTATCCCCTACCGTACCTGGAGTCTGTCGGAGCATCCGACGGAGAGGCGCTGCTCCGTGGTCGCCAGCGCGATGACGAGTCCCGCCGTGACCTGGCAATCGATAGTTGGAAACAGTAATCATCAAGTTTCAGCAGTTCGATATAATCACAAGGTTGTTCATTCTTTAGTATTGGGTCACGATCTACCTCGCACAACTATGAAAATACAAAGAATAGGAAGAAACTAGAACTCTGGCACCACTGCCTTCTGACGCTAACCCGGCGCGCCTAGAGCACACCCTCCCATCCACTCACATCACTGGGGATGATCATCTGGTAGACGAGATCGTGCAGGCGCGTGATGATGTCCGCCAGCGCGTAGCCCTTCTCGATGTACTCCTTCTCGATTTCTGCAATGATTAGTTGAGTAAATTCAACAGCCCTGTTCATCCAAATTGTATCCTTCACACCAATATTGCGGCATAATCCTTCGGAACGATAAACACACTATAGTATGCGAGTGGAGTCTCAAACTTCCTGACATGAAAGTTGCACTGTGCAACAGCCATTCGGAATACGTAAAAACCACTCGTACTGATATGTAAACAGCAAGTTAACATCATTTCATGGAAAGTTAGTTGCAAAACATACTCTCGCAGGCGTCCATGAACGACTCATTGAGCAGCACCCGCAGCAGTCTGTCCATCTCCTTGGGCGTCGGCTGTCCGACGCACGAGTAGACCGCGCCCGCGTCCACTGTAGGGAACGCCATCGACGCTGCCTGACGAATTAGTTAATTAATTGATTAATTACAAAATTATCATCACCGAAGCCAGTGGTCCATGTTTCAATCCATGTTTCAACAACTCTGTAAATGCGCCTATCAATCAGGAGAATCGATCGTTTGCAGAATCGAGCTGATCAAACAATAAAAAGAATTGCAAGACTACGACAATCCATTCGCATGTCGGATTCAACAAACCGACGACAGTACCTGCCACATGTTGAGCACTCTTCTCAATTTTCTCCATTCACATTCTTGTGTCGTGCCCACTCGTGTTCCAAACATCACTATTCAGCGCACAATAAAATTACCTGCAGCACGTTGAGCACCCTCCTCATGTCTCCTCCGCTCAGCTCGAGCAGCGCCTCCTTCCCGTCGTCCGTGATCTGCAATAGGATTGATTGTTTTACATCGTGATTGATATTGTCATTGAGATCTACGAAACTTCTCGAACACAAGAAGTAACCCAGAAGCTTCAATTTACGTCCGTGATCGGTCATGGGCAAGTCTGATTGGCGAACATTCGGGAATCGCATCAAACGAGTTGTTCGCTGTTTGTTCCTTCTGAGCCCTACTGTCAGGAGTTTCAGAACAATTACAAATCAACTCACGTTGAGCTTCTCCTGCTGCACGACGTAGTCGATGCGCGGCGCCACCTGCAAGGGACATAATTTGCTAGCATAATTAGATAAAAGGAACTTTGGGTTGCCTAATTGCAAGCACTACCACCTGTAAGTTTTGACCAACACTAATGAACCATAAGCCGGTTGTCGTTATTAGTAGCAATACGCCGGTGGTACGGGTTCTAAAATCGACAAATGCTAATAAAAAACAGATGCACGGATGCAGACTTGCAATAAAGCAAGCACAACTGACCAGCTCCGGATTGAGGGGCGCGAATCGGAATCTCGTGCACCTCGACTGGATGGCAGGAATGATGTTGGACAGGTAGTTGCAGATGATGCAGAACCGCACGTTCTCCGTGTACTTCTCGATCACTCTGTTAATCAGGCTTGATTAATGCAAAATGCAAATTGAACAATCGTTTAGCAATGAGGATATGTCATCGCAAGCAGCTATCGCATCAACTTTAAAGGAATTTGAAGGAACAAGAAAGTATATTGACGCAAAAAAGTACATTGAACGATGGAAGCAGTTTATAGTAACAGTTACATTTAGCAAATACCGAACCTTCTGAGCGCGTTCTGCGCGTCCTTCGTCATCGCGTCGCACTCGTCCAGGATCACCAGCTTCACGTTCGTCTGAATTGATTAAATATAATTTTTTGCGTATTGCGATTAATTTGAAGCATGGAAAACACCGAACGATTGTTTGGGGTGAACTTGACTGAATCCGGGATCATCTTTGAGCCATTACTTGAAGAAAAAAATCGCATCGGCAAATACAAATGACATCCACGGAGAACAATAATTAAGTAGCATAATTAGGCCTACCTTGGAGTCATTATTCGCGGCGTTTCCTCCGAACGAGTGGAGTCCCTTCGTCTGCGCGAATGTGACGATCTCGTCGCGAACAACGCCGATTCCACGGTCGTCCGACGCGTTCAGCTCGAGAACCTGAGAATTAGAACAGCATGAAGGACTTGCAAGTGAAGACTCACAGATACATCGACTACTTCAAGTGTGAAAAAGTGATCAGATCGAGAACCTGTCACTTATACCCACGCAATTACAATAATTCTCATCACTCTAGAGCTGGGACAAACCGATAGACCTAATCGAATAGAAGCCGAACTAATGTTCAGCAAAGATTCAAGACTGATGAGAAACACAACTAATCCAATTGAAAGTTCACCATTGAATTTCTCTGCTTGTCGGAGAAGAGGGTGCGAGCGACGGCGAGGATCGAGGTGGTCTTTCCTGAAATTAATAATTATTTATTAGACTAATTAATACTAAAATTAGAGAGATATTGAAGCAAAACCAGCTTAAACTTGGCTAAAAACGGAAACTCACCAGTTCCAGGAGGCCCGTAGAAGAGCATGTGCGGCAGCTGATTGGTGTCGATCCATTTTTTGACTGGAAATTACTAATTGGCATAAAGCAGGAGCATATTAGCGCTTGAAAACGGAAAGAGAAAGCAAGTAAACGAATGAACAGGCGACTCACGCGTCTTGGTGATCTCCTCGTGCGAGTAGACGTCGTTCAGCGTCTGGGGGCGGTACTTCTCCACCCACGGAAGACGCACTCCAGCCACCACCTCCGAAGTCTCCATCATCTGAAAGTAGACACTAAATTATTCAAGTGCGGTAAAGAACGCGAAAACTTTGAAGCGAGGACTGAGGACTTTGAGATAAGATTTTCGTCCCAACGAAAGCAAGCACGTGATAACTGCTTCGGCAGCGTGCGATCACGCTTAAACAATACGCCAGAAAAAAATCAATACGCGTGAAAATCAATAATCAAGTTTTGAAAAAGCGTGGTGTGCTAAATTCACGAGAAAGTGTGCCAAGTGGTCGAGATTTCGTATCGCTTCTATTTCCCGGTTGCATTCACGGTTCTCTCTTTCCTTTTCTCTCTTCAGAGATTCACCGTCTCTCTCGATGTAATGTGATTCATCTCCGAATTTCAATATTTGTTTTCGTCAAATCTTGCAAAACTGAGAAAGTCATTGACGCAATGCGAACATTTCTCGAGCGGTCTCCTGGCGTCTGTCTCCGAGGTACTGTCCATCTACCGTAACCCGTTGTGACCTACCGTCTTCCAGCGTTTAAGACGTTTCGACGTTACTCCACTCGATTCACTCCCTTGATTGTGATCGCCCTCCTTCTGTCTATGCTCTACTCCTCGCTTTGCGTCGCCATTCCCTACTATCTCAAGTGAGAGCAGATGCATTTGAGCCACGCAACTGATAGCACGAGACACTCCACTGCAAAAGCTAAACGTAAGCCTAAGTCAGCTTAAACCCTCCTTTCAGGGGCACCAAGCACCCATTGCTTTACTATCTCCTCCATCCCCTACTCTGGTTCCTACTTTTCCACACGTGTTATCACTACTACAGGGTGCGTGTTCGATTGATCTTGAACTTTTTGTGATCTTCGTCTCTTCAGTTGTTCGCTCCAAAGAGCGCGTCTCACCTCAACGAGATCCAGGTGAGAAAGATCAAAGATCAACTCTGTTTCTAGAGTAAGAAAGTAAGAGGAGAGAGCCTTTCCTCCATAGCGTGGAAGTATAAGCAAACAGTCACCTTATCAATAGCTGGCTGACTCACGCTCCTATCGCATTTGCATCACCCCTAGGCAATTCTCAATCTTTCCTGATGCTGGGCAAAAGCCCAGATGTTTTCCCACTGAAAATGAATTATGGGTCTGACGGTTACCACATGTGTCCACTAGAGTGAAGAGTTTTCAGAAGAACTATTCGCATTTGTCGAAAGATCAAAGATCAAAGATCAGCTTTATCCCTATTTCGTTTCAGCGGAATCTGCCCGGCAAGTGCCATTACTGCCCGAGCTGTGATGACTACGTAATCGGATTGTACGATCATGCGTCCATTGTGAGTCAAACCCTCCCGTTTATCCGTTTCAACGTCAATTGACTTCGAACTACGGATAACCTGCCAGCATGACAGGATAGCTTCTTTTCGAACTCTAACCCCCTTGATCGAAACGGAACACTACCGTATGCTCACTGACTACAGTATCCGACAAAGAAGATGAACTACCGTAATCTCACGTTTTCCAGTTGGGAGTCTGCATCAGTCTGCACAATGGCCGCCACTTCTTCGCCCTGCTCGTCTACAGTACCATCTACTGTATCGTAGCAGCTGCGGTTACCGTACCCCTCTCGGTGCAGCTGCTGTGGGAGCCGAGTCAGTTATCGATTGATTTTACCGTATCCCGTTTCTGATTCAACACTGTTTTGGATCGTAAAATCAATCAATACAGGTCTGCTCTACCGTATCTGCTACGAGTCGCATCTCGGCCCGCTCTCGCTGTTCTACTGTCACTCCTGGTAGGCTACCGTCCCCATCATAACGCCTACCGCAACCCAGCTACCGCACCTACCGTAATCTACCGTAACCCCTAACCCCTTCCCTTCTCAGGAACTCTTCACAGTCGTTCATGCTCTACTACCTTCTATCCGCTGCAGCCGCCCTCTCGATCGTCGTAACGCTGCGTCAGTTTCTTTTTCTGGTGTCCGCAAAGTGAAATCAAGCAGAATTCGAATGTAAGATGATGCTAAACTCGATTTTTTAAAAATAGTTGCAAATAAATAGGTTCAGCAAAACCTAATTCCAGCAATCGTTCTCGGAATGTACTGGCGCTTCATCATCGAGGGATGGGCGTGGTCTTCTCCAGGGTGATTCTTGATCTTTGGTCTTTGATCTCTAAACAATTCCCTGTCCAGGAATCGATCCTGGCTCTCCCTCTTCGATCGAAACTTCGTGGAGAAGTTCCTGGGCCTCTATGATCGGACCTCCTGGTGGAAGATCATTTCAACAGTACAGAAAGATCAAAGATCAGAGAGTTCAAAGATCACTTTCAGATTGTCATTCCCTCACGATTCGAGCCCTGTGACGAATTCAATCGATAAATACGGTTTCAAATTTGCCTATCGCACGAATTCCCTACACATCCGGACGAGAAAAGCCAACTATGTTTCGAAAGCTTGCCATCGTTTTTGACCGCCGGGGACCTTCCGGGATCAGCCGAAACGGATTGTTTTCACTAACAAGTAAGGGAGACAACCAGGACTGTAGAAAAAAAACCACCGCAAACACCAGTAATCGTATTCATTCACAACAGCGAGGCGGGAGGGGGAGGCTGTTTCTCGTCATCCTTCGAACTGATCTTTGATCTCTCTTTCAAGACCACTGTCGAGTGTAGTAGGGCGACTTATCCTCCTTTCTGAATTACCGAATTTTTTTATTCGAAAACTCGAGAAAACAAATGATGAGAAATTAGTAAAGTGTTACAGTTATCTTTGATCTCCGGCCCTTGACCTCACCTCAATCCCTTGTAGTACAGTCGAAGGTCGTCGTGAGGAGACAGCTTGATGTTGAGCATCTTCCCGCTCTCGTCGCGATACTCCTGCAAGTCATACTGTAGATTCGAGTTGTCTATCCGGAATTCTATCCGTAATACCGAGTCGATTTCCATACCCATTCTCAATTCCGCGGAACAGAGTGACTGGTTCATTTCGTATGCGGAATTCCGAATAGATTTCGGAATTCCGTGCGAGAATGAGAGGTGGAGAACAATAAAAGCTCATCCAAATTGATTCGCTAATCAAATTTCACAAACTCATTTTGCATCACTGGAGTGAACCGCACCGGCCAAATAGACTCGAACGAGTGAGAATGACGGAATTCCGAGATCTATTCGGAATTCCGCATACGAAATGAGGGGGTGAGTCTGCGACTCGGAATGATTGGAAAAAGAATTGATAGGGAGGGCAATTCCGTATTCCGGATAGACAACTCTACTGTAGATTATGGCAGTTTACGGTAGTTTAAATAACCAAAGATTGATCAACAACCTCCTGGGTCAGGTTCATGATGGCCGAGTATCCGTTCTGGCCGAGGATCGAGTGGGCGCTCTCGCTAGTCGACTCCACGACGATGCCGTCGAAGTTGTGCTCCTGAATTAAACTGTGATTGAAAATGAAAAGGCGGCAAAAGATTCTGAAGAGAGTGGGATTCGAACCCACGCCTCCGAAGAGACTGGTGCCTTAAACCAGCGCCTTAGACCGCTCGGCCATCTCTCCACACATGCATTCTCACCAGACAGCGCATGATGTCGTGAGAGCGACCTAATCCGATTACAACGTAACCAGTGGTTACGTTGTAGTTACGAAAATAAACAGTGGTTACGATGTCGTAGTTAGAGTTGGGTGGTTACTAACCACCCAACTCTAACTACGACATCCTGAGCTACCGTATTCCGTGTCCACCTCTACAATATACCTTCGCAAGTGTCTTCGGGTCGAGACCCTGCTCGAGCATTCTCGTCGCGATGCCCGCTCGCTGGTAGCACGGAGCGACGTAGGCGATTTCGTGACGGAGCACCTACGAGTAGTCTTTGATCTTTGATCTTTCGTCTCTTACTCCTCCCAGTGTTTCAGCTATGCAAGCCAGACATTCACTCTCAATGTCACAAGTTTAAGTTGATCGGCGATCCCTGATCTTTGATCTCCCCGCCCCTTACCCTGTCCACGTCCGGAAAGCGCGTCCAGAACTCGCGCTGCAGCTTCTCGATCGCGTTCCCTGCAATCGATAATGTTACCGTAATCTCAAATTGCAATAGCAGTTCTGGCACTCTAGCTACAGTGTCCCTCGTCTACTGTAGCTACCGTATCACTCACAGAAGGTTCTGACTCGGGGCGAATCGATCTTGAGCGGCACCGGATCCGCGTCCAGACGAGCGTCCCTGTGCGCCACCGAGGTGAGACGGATGCCGAGAGGCTGAGATGGATCATACTGTAGATTCAGAAGACCATTGGTTACGGTAGAGTACTGTAGCCAAGGTTCAAAGAAGAATGATACGGTTCCGTACAAATACGGTATCACAGAACCGCCCAAGTAACTCTACTCTGGTTGATCTTTGAACTTCGATATTTTTTAATCATCTGAGATTATTATCATCGGAGATCAGATCGCTGATCTTTGATCTTTGATCTCCTCCTCCTCTACCTTTCCGTTCTCCTTATCGTACACGATGAGCGAGTAGGGCGTGTGGAGGCACTTGGCCACGAGATGCTCCAGCACGGGACGCGTCTCCGATGGGCCGAGATTGAGCGCCTGCCGATCGATATCATTACCGTAATCTCAAGGAACTCCAGGGCTACCGTATCCTCCAACTACCGTAACTCACCACGGACTGCGGTTCGTGCGCGAGAAACTGTTCCGCCAGCAGCATCGCTTCCTCCTGGAATCAATCAATACTGAGTCATTGATACCGTATCCTAAGCTTAGAATACTGTAACTACCGTCATTGCTGTGCAATCGATATTTTGACATCGCTACCGTACACCCCTACGATACGATAACAATATTGATTGATTCACCGTCTTGCTCGCGTCGGCCCACTCGGTTGTCGCATACGTGCCCACCTTCACCGAGAGATTGTCGCCTGAGGGGAGATCAGAGATCAAAGATCAAGCTACAAATTCAATCCTGATGACTGCGTCACCATAACCTTAGAAGATATGTGAAGATCGCTACTGGAAGTCAGTAGGTCAAGAAGAAGACGCCATTCACCAACCAGAGATCAAAGACCATCGCCACTCACGTCTCTGCATCGCATAATCGCCGATTTTCTGTCGAATCTCAGAGTTGATCGCTCCCAGATGACTACTGATCGAGCGCGAGTAGGGGATACTGTAATCGATCGCTCATTCTACCGTACCCCATACACCCTGCAGTACCCATAAACTCCATCCTTACCGCAGCCTCGCAAGCATTCCACCGAGCGTTAGTATCGAACTATTGATGAATGAGGGAATCGATCGATTCTCTCTCGGCTCGTCTCGAAATCAAATTATTGCACCGAACAAACCAACATTACACTCTCATACTTTATTCAAGGCACTCTTTAGTTAATTAAACATCGTACTTGACAAAGTAATTAGCAAAGTAGGGGGCAATTACAGTATGTTGGGGGGTAGGGGTTATTGTACACGTATCAGGGGGTGTCTCTCGAAGTATATCTAGTCATTATGCGCACCTTAGTAAATAAATTTCCATATATTTCTATACACAATGAGCTGAAACAGGTGCTTGAACAATCCTCATAATTATACACTCTACACTAGTCATTCCTGTACTCTTTGTCTGTATTGCTGTGTGTGTGTGACTCTATGTGAAATGCTTGGAAATACAACGAAATTGTGAGCAAAAACAAAGTGGCTAGGGGTACCTATAATTTGCATGAGAACAAGCTTTCGTTCTGGACTTCGAAACAAGAAACGAGATAGTAAGGATGTTATGGAAAGCACTGGTTACCCTCGGAGGTACCTCTCCGGTAACGGTTCTAACCACCTCTCAATTAGTAAACAAATTGTCCTCATAAGTCTATGCGTTGAGCTGAAACAGAAGAACGAATCTACGCAAAACCGTGAGAATGGCAATGCTGAAGAATGGCTAGATACCGAAGCTGGATGGGGAATAATAGTGGATGGAAGAGGGGGCGGGTCGATCACTGATCTTTGATCTCTCCTCACGCGTCTCCCGCGGTCGTCTTGTGCTTGCCCCAGGCGTGGAAGCACTTCCGCAGCTTCTTCGTCTCTTTGCCCTGCAAGAGGTGAGTTTCAGCAGTGCATCAATACGACATAATCATCCTCTTCCTAATACAACCCTCCTGTCGAGCAAAACGAGAAAAGAAAACGAAAATTGTTCTTATTCACGCGTTTTGATTTTGTGTGTCAGTGGTGCAACAATACAGGAAAGTTCGGAAAAGAGTAATGCGAGTTCCTTTTCGACGTAACAAGAACAATAGTGAGCAAATACCATTCTAGAGTCAGGGTTCATCTAGTCATCAAGATGCTCTTGTTTCACTTTATTCGATGTTTTCTAGATGCAGAGCATTTAAAAAAAAATCAGATTGCATCTGCTAATTCAATCAGTGCTTAAGGGCCAACAGCAACAATCTGTATGAGAAACAACTCCGAATGCCTCACCTTGAACGTCGCAACCAGCTTCCTCGGCCGGTCCGTCTGCTTCATTCGCAGATGCGCAATGTACACCTGTAGAGGCTCTATTTGGTACCGTTTTTCTTCTACAGTATTCCGTTACCATACTTCTACAGTATCGATCGGAACAGTATCATGCACCTTCCTCTAATGGAATGCTAATCGATTAATAGCTGAACCTACAGTACCCCTATCATGTCCGTCTCCTACCGTACCTGGGCGGCCTTGTAAGCCACAGTCTGTCTAGAGTATTTTTGCATCGTAGCCCTACCGTACTTCACCTACAGTACCCCTCCCCTACCGTACCTGTGCGGCCTTGTACGCCAACTTGAGCTCGACCTGCGAGCTTTTCGTCCCGATCCACAGCGTGACGACCTCGCCGTTGTCGACGATCATGATGTCGTCGTCGTCCAGGTCGTCCTGAGAGTATCGATTGATTGGATTATCGATTTTCATTAAAGCCGCGACGCGACCGCAGCGCGTAACTTACGCGAGCATTTTCGTACTTTTCCAGAAATTGATGACACACTAGAGTTTCAATTGCAATTCAAGACGACATCATCTCTGGATCATTAATTTCGTGATGGTATTTCGGTTAAAAACTAACGAATTGGAAATACTTCTCCTCCACATTCAAAGTGTTTGAAAAGGCTACACAATTCCCGCTTCATCGAGTCATCAAGTTCGACTAGCAGCAGAAACTTCGATACGCGGATTCTATGGCTTCCACAAATTATCATTCATGGTTTCTCACCTGGAGCCTGTTATCTCATACGCCTCTACCCTGCGCCCTTCCAGCTCAGGAGTAGAGTAGTGTCCTAATTACCCCCCCCCCCCCTATCCCCGATACCGTACCTGGCAGAAGTCGACGGTCTTCTCACTGACAGAGAAGTATCCCTTCTCGTTCGTGCAGCGGAAGAGCCGCGTGTACTTGACGAACTCGCCCGACGTCTCGTACTGCAATTATTGATTGTTGATGTCATTTTCTAACTACATTGAGCAACGAACTATATCGAAACTGTCGTATTTACGACTGTGAACGTCTCGAACTACAAATTATTGGGATTACGAAGCAAGCTCAAGGTGCATTGCCCCCAACTGAATCTAGCGAAAACCTAGACTCTACGAAACACAGTTGCTACATCGAAATTTCGAAAATGTCGATACTTCACAACACCTACAGTACCCCCTACCGTACCTTCTTCTTTCCTCCGAGGAAGTCCCAGTACTCGTCCGGTTCCTCTCCCTCCATCACCACTTGGATCGGGAAGGACTCGTCGTCGCGACGGATCAGCTCGTCCGCGATCTGAATTGAGGAGGAGTTCAAAGATCAAATACCAGAGATCAAGGATCCCAATATACATACATCCCGTATCATGCTCAACAGTGCAGGAAGCGCGCAGCAGGAAGCTATCCCTAACATTCTCCGTGGGAATGTTTTAGCACGCATAACATGTTGCTTGGATGCTTGTAGGACTCGGTCCTCGTAACCTTTCAACAGAATATTCGTTTTGATCCATTCGCGCTGATATTCCACCAACACACCCTAATACACTGCAATTTATTTTCTATCGTGCGGCGATTATCTTATACTTGAAAGAAAGATAGATGCACAAGATTGTATTTCCTTTGCTAGAAAGGCTATATTTATTGTCTATGTTTCTCAAAATTTTCCCAATCGATTCGAGTCCTCACCTCCTTCACCAATGGCCACTCGTGCTGCTGACTCTCCTTGCCCAGCCAGACGAAGACGCGACCCTGAATCGATTGATTACCGTATACCCAATATCGATTGTCTCCTGCTTCTACCGTGTTATCTCAAGCGTTCTTTGTAGATACCGTAAGAATAACGCCTGATACCGTAACCACCCATCCCCTACCGTACCTTCTCTCCGTCGTCCCGCACCGTCTTGTACGGTGCCCTCAGAATGAAGCAGAACGCAGAGCAGAGCTGGTCGGATCTGGACAAATTTGATATTATTGAGATCCGCACACACAGAAACAATCAACACCTCCAGTAACTTCAAAATATGTGACAGTTGCGAAACTTTAAGCTCACTAACATTGTAAGTTCGAAATATGAATCACAAGCATTATTGATATCACAAGGCTCGGATTTTTCGAATCCTCAGAAACTGTAATTTCAATTCGACAAAATAACCCATTCATCAACACTCCGCCTGCACGAACTGTACAATCGGAACCTCGTATCTTAGCCATTCAATGGCAAAAAAAAATCAATTCACTCACCGGCAGTCCACCTGAATCGTGCGCGTGCACACCGAGCTGCCGTTCGCGCGCATCTGAAACATTGTAATTTTATTTATATTTAATAACACAAACAACAATTATTTGTTATACTTTGCTAGCTATGTATGCTTAATCACGCTCGACCCTCCCTCAACTTGGATATCCCCTTCCTGAAACATCAACCTCAATATCTCAATCGCGCAAATGTGGTTTTCCTTCAACCGCCTGTATTACCAATATCATCTACCACTCACCCACACTCTAAAACGAATTTGATGAACCCCCAATCTCACCTGGAACAACTCCGGCCAGTGTCCTCCCAGATTCTTCGTCAGGCCTCTCCTGCCCCTTCTGATCACGAACTTCTTCTTGAAATGCGCCAGGAACTTGTGGTTCTCCTGCTGCTGGTGCATCCGGACCACCTGATCATGTGATTATTTAGCGAACTAAGAAATCAACTTTAAATACTAGAAATCAGACAAAGAAAGCAGTAGAGATAGATTTATTGTGAATAAAAAAATTGAAGCGTTCCTACACTGCAACCATACCAAGAGCTCTAAATGATTCTGTGAAACGCAGTTCACACATGATCCCTACCTCCAGCTTATCCTTGAAGAGTCGCTCGAAGTTGGGCTGCAGCGAGAAGGTGAACTGCAGCCAGCCCATGTTCGACGCGTCGCGGCCTGTATCAGGAACATTTTTTACCATAAATAGACGGAAAAGCTAGATATAGTGTGGTTCCTCATACTGAACATTCAAGTGCAGCCAGTTCGAGTAATCGAATCACAACGCACAGATCGTTGTAATCAAATATTCCTGAAACCGTGTGCCACTTTCTCTTTTCTCCGATCATCAGACACTTTTCTGCTTGCTCCAGAAATTAATATTTTTTAGAAGACGAAGCAAACGACGTATCACTGCAGAGGGTACGAGGCTCTATTTGTCTCGCCCACGAAACTTCTAATCGCATTGACGATTTTTTTAAAAGTATCAATTTCTTGTGCGTCTAGAGCACAGCTTCTGCGCAGAATTGTTCACTCACCCTGCCAGAAGTAGACGACGCACTTGAAGTCGTCTGCCCGGTCATCATCCGCCCTTCCGCCGTGCTCCGACGTGCTGCCCGCGTCCGATCCGTCGTCCTCTTCTTCGGGGAGCACCTGAACGGAACATGATGAAATACCGAACAAAGGAAAGAGTTATTTTGGGCAGTTCTATCGTACCAGTCATTGGCAAAGGACAACTTCTCGACAACATCATAACTTCGGGAAGCATGAAAATCACAAAGCTTTCGCCAAGTGATGTTCAACGAATTCACATGTCAACCTAGCAAAAGGACCTAACTGTCCTACTTGTAAACTCGAGGTTTAGGCCAAGGACTTTAAGGATAAGATTAATAAAGTGCTAACCTCGTATCTGCACAAAAACACGTAGCAGTCCATGGTGTAGAATGTGCCGAACTCGTGCTCGGGCAGTCGGTGGAACTTCTTGCCCTCCTGCAACACCAAATCATTGGACTCTTTTGCTATCCCCCAAACGCTGTATCGCTACTATACGGAGCTACTTCGTATGCCCACAAATAGAAACGTTAGAAAATCAATTAGTTAGCTAATTAGCTAAGTAACCCACCAGCACGAATGATTCGATCAGCTCCAGGTCCTCGTTGCACTCCTGCAGCAGCTCCTCGCTTTCCTGCAAAGGGCGGAACGGTATATTGATTACGTTGTCAAGAAGTCGGACCAATAATCGGATATTCCGAGGTATCGGACATTACGAACAACCCGTGCATCACAACTGTGTCTGCCAGCATTTTAATGCATCTTACAAGATAGCAGCGATATTTGCGATCATCTGATCATTAAAAAAACTCATTTGCACTAACTTCGTAGCTCATGGGCGGTTGTCGGTCGAGGAAGAGCGCTGCGAGGTCCGTCTTCATCTTGTCCCTCTCCATGATCACCTGATGAAGAGTGCATATTGTACAATTTGTTTTTATACGAGGGATTGGGAGAATCAACGGGCTCCAACCCGATCGCATTTTTGCATCGCGCGTGAAACACCGCTTTTAACTGCCGAAACTGTCTCGGAATCCGTTGCTTATTGTTTGATAATTTCGTATTCATTCGATGTTTCACGAGGAATTCATGATCTCGATGCAACTGTAAAAGGTGTTGTAAGAGAGACACTTTCTAAAGAATACAAACTGTTCCAAATCAGCTCCATAATGAGCTGAATCCTATTTGATGTTTCACAAGAGCTACATGGCCTCTACTACATTGAGTAGAGCGTTAATGAAGAATCTTTCACAAAATACAAAATTATCCAATTTCTCACCTTCACATCCGCTCCTCTCCTCTGCACCGAGTCCGCGGTTCGCGTGAAATCGCACGGTATGACGTCATTCCAGCCGACGAACTTCGACTTGAACATGATCGACTCCTCGCCCTTAATTAGGATTGTTAATTGTTTAATATTAATTAGCGCTTCCAGAACCGGCATCATGAGAAAGACAGTTTTGTATTATCCACCATCTTCGAAGATGATTGAATTTGGGGCAACTAATTGTCATTGTAGACGCAGTGAAACCTGGATCAGGATGTACCCAGTATAAATTTCCAGGATTTTAGCGCCGATCAAGACGGCGAAAACATAAAAGTGCCCAATCCCCTACCTCGGTCTCCCTCGTGACCTGCGTGTAGTCGGGCCGCTCGATCATCCGGTGCATCTCTTGCACCATTTTCTGCAATGAACACAGGTTGGAATTTGAATTTTAAGCACAAACTTATCAACATTTTTAGACCTAAAATACCTCCTATTCATCGTTTGCTTCGCCACGAGTCAGCTCTTGACCACTCCATGGAACGTGAAATCAACATGCCTACGTACAAGTCAGAATGAGCCTTGAATCTTGAGACCCGTAGCCCTCACCTGTCCGGCCATCTTCAGCAGCCTGTTCGCCTTCTTGCCCGTCCACAGGAAGATGTCCGACGTGGAGTCGAGGATGAAGACGCCCTTCGTGTCCAGCATCTCCTACAGAGGGAAATCAATAAATGTAAAATTTTTAAAATTTTAAATATAAAAAAACATTGGCAAATTAAAAAGCATGATCAGTATTTTCCATTGTGCGAGATAGGGTAATGCAATTGAATGACTATGAGGACGAGAGTTGTTAGGCCACATTCTGCAACACCAATCTCCAGTCAACAATTAGCGCTAATCACCTGTCTCGCCGCCCCGTGCCTCATCTCGATCTGCGGCAGCTCGATGAAGCCCATGCCGATCTGCACCTGCAAGGACGGTGTTGCAGTCTGGGGATAATCACGATCTGATTTGAATGGCGTGAAATGTGGAATAGAACGAAATTCAAACTCTTTGCTTCTCCAATCTAAATTTTACGATTCAATGTTTCATAGGCGCGATATGTTCTCACCTTTCACGGTTTGTCGGTGTACGGCTTACATGTTAAGTCCACTTCCAAAAATCAAAAATTAACAACAAACCTTGTACAACCGTTTCCTCTCCGGCACGAAGTTCTCGGGCACGTGCTCCACGATCGGCTCGTCCGGCTTCGAGGGGGAACCTGCAGCTAAGAGAATCATAGAACAGAAATTCGAAAACCGGTCCTGAATATCTCGAGTTTCGACTATCTTTCATAAATGCTAATCCCGCTTTAGCACAGTAAGTAGCCCACACAGATCCATTTGAAAAAATACTTGCAAACACTATGGATCCATTGCAACCCTCCTAGAAGACGACTGTAGGATGGAAAACTGACCACTCAACGCCTTCCAGAACTCCTCGGGTGTCCTCAACTCGTTGCACGTCTCCAGCTCGCTCTTGTTCTTGCGGTCGTTCCTGTTGAGTCGCTCGGCGAAGAGACGCGCCTTCGTCGAGACCGTGATCTGCAAATTTCCATCACCATTAATTTTTTTTATTTACGTTAATTTTGATAGTTTTGCTACTGCAATCGAGGATCAATTGCCCTTCCAAGATACCTAGAGATCTTTACAGCAACTTGCATCACAAAAACTATCGGTCAGTTCTGCAGATCAAATTTTGCACAATGTTCTGTCTATTATCAAACACTACCTTCCGATCTGCATTAACTATAATTTTTGAAACCCCCAATCGACATGAATTCTCACCCTGGCCTTCCTGCCCGTCCAGATCCACATCACATCCGTCGCATCCAGCAGGAAGACGAAGTTGGGGTCGAGTGATTCGGCTGTGACTGGCACCTGCGAGGGACATTTGATTACCCGACTCTTTCAGCTCTCACACTCGGTCTAGCAAGGAGTAGGCTGGGCTTGCCGTATCGCTACCCGGTATTATACGATTGAATGACTGTAGATATGTGGAAATGGCTTGACTAGCGGAACAAAATAATCAAAACTACTAACCGGCTCCATCTCCACGGCGTTCCCGTTCACATGGCAGCGGTACAGTCTGGAAATCAGATCAATGTATTAACAGGGCTCAGCTCGTTCAATATTTTTTGTAAAAACCACAGATCTCACAAGTAATTGATACACAAGAGCTTCCCTAATCTTGTCTGCACAGTGAAGCTGCGAACTCAAAGACCACTACTTCACCGAAAAGCTAAACCGTATCAGAACTTTGCAACTACTAAAAGCTGTCTTTCACCAATAATCCACCGTACTCCATCCGATGTACAGTACCTCGTGACCGGAGCCTGCTTCTCCACCGTGAAGAAGCCGGTCGCAGTCCTGGCTCCTTCGATGTATACGATCTCCTCTCCGAACAACTCGAGGAACTCGTCCGACTCGTCGTTCTGCTCCTCGCGGATCGTCCTGAATGGAGGGAGGATGATATTGGACTTTGATCTTTTGATCCTTGGCGGTTTTAGTTAGATCAAAGATCCCCGGAATTGCGATGAGCTTCTAGCTTGATTTCTGCTTGTAAGTAAACGTGTTCCGATTCCGATCCCAACACCAAAGTTCCTATGAAAATATCCGAAATTGGTACACAGTGATCGAAAAGTGATGTCGGAACCACTTTTTGTCGGGCACGTATACGTGCCCGACAAATGTCGACATCTGTCTACATCAGCCCCGTTGTGCTGATGTAGGCTGATGTCGACAATTGGTGCCCACATCTAGATGCCCGACTATGACGTGCCCGAGGTCATAGAGAAACCGCTCTCTGAACGCGACGGGTTTGCGACAGGGGGGAGAGGCGAGGGGCCGGAGCGTGCAGGGCGGAGTTTCGGGTCAGGCACAGGGCGGGCCTCCGGTCGAACACCCAATGATAGCCACCGCGGTGCATGGCCCGAAACTCCGCCCTGCACGCTCCGGCCTCCAGTCTCTAACCCGTCGCGTCTAGAGAGCGGCCTCTCTATAACCTCGGGCACGTATGAATCGGGCACGTCAATCTTTGTCGGGCATGTCATGTCGATTTCGACATGCTTTTCGATCACTGTTGGTACAGATCGATAGCAATACTGCTTTTACTTCTTCCGACAGCATGCAATTGCTGATTGTCGGGGTTGCGGATTATAATAAGTTTGACTGGTAAGAATCACGAAAAAATCAAGAATACGATCTTTCGTTTCATAAGCTCCTCAAAGCCCCACCGATTTTCAATTTTACCAGTACGTCGTCATCCTCCGAAGCCTCCTTAACTCAAAAATCTCCTCACCTGCAGCTGGCGTTCAGGTGGTTCCGCAAGCCGACCGCGTGCACCGCCGCGCACATGCCCTTAATTAATTGAGTTGATTAATTAACAAATTGGATAACTAATATGTGATTACCTTGTCCAATGTAGCCTTCTCGCCTAGCCAGAAGTAGATAGAGTGCGTGAGCGAGCCAGACGGTTCCTGGAAGTGGCAATATTAGCCAGCGATAAGAAACTTTCATTCAGTACCCAGCACCTCTATGCTTCGTAACCGGTACAATTATTATCTACTACAATAATTTCTTGAGACTCGCTCGAAAAATAATAAATTATTGGCACTTCTTGTATGTGTGGCCCAAGCCTTGTCCACAAACTATGAAGCGGTTGTACACGGGCCAGATATCCAATAAGTTCCAAATTCTTATCCTCAACTATTCACCTGTACCGTCCTCAGCACCAGATACGCATCTGCATCGTAGAACTGTCCGTGGAATGCCTCGTCCATCAGCGACGGATAGAAGTTCTCGATCTCCCACACCCAGATGCCGTCCTCCGTGCCCACCTGGTAATTAGCCACTCAATTAATTAATTAATGAGCAAATGATAAAACTCTCTATTTTGATACCCTTGAGTAACTGACTTACAAGCTTTTGTTGTCTCGTGATTCGGGTTCCAGGGAACATTCATCCACAATTCAAATTTCACTTGGTTTAATTTCGAACGTATACTTTGCCTAAAAAAATCATACCTCATCCTCGAAGATCTCCTTGTAGTCGATCTGACGACGTCTCCGGTCGATGTCCGTCTTAAATGGAAAATGCAGGTCAAAGATCAAAGATCATGTTTCGCTTCCAACTACTACCAGAGACAATCTTACAGTCGATATCGGTGGGGGTAAAACGATCAAACTACAAACTACAAACTACAAACTCCGCCCACTCACCCTCCAATTGGCTGCAGGCTTCACCATCGCCGCCTCCTCGTTCTCCTTCTCCTCGGCAATCTGTGCACCCGCCCCCGCGATCTTGGACATGCCCTGAGGGAGTTTTCGGTCAATCAAATAATGAATGATTTCACGAATAAGCTGCTAGCCCTTTGCGAACTGTTAAATTACTCGTGACCAAATATTTAAGCATAGAGCAGTATTACTAGTTCACCAGAAACTTCAACGTTAGTCAATAAAGCCACATTCTAACCGGTGTAACCGCGTTAATAAGTCCGTTGTTAACCCTTGATAGCCGGAAAATAGAGACAATTTTCTCACCTGTATGACCTTGGAGGCGCCCGACTCGTCGGCTTGGTGCCGCCGGCGGCGGATGAAATCCTTGCGACGCGCCACCGGGTCCTGCAACGAAGGAGCATGAACTTCAATGAGCATGAGAGGCTAGAAGGTTAGGATGAAGCTTGAAAAAGAAAAGAGAACTGAAAATGATTACCTGCCAGTGCTACAAATGTGGTTAAGCGAACTAGGAAGCGGAAACAAATTAGGTGAAATTACGTCATCGTTTTTCCTATGCAAGCCAAGCGTCTGACAAATGCGAAAACGGATACGCGAACCAAAGAACGAGAAAGGTCCAAGTAACTATGAGAATTTAGAAAGCGCACTCAGTATTCAACGCGATCTATGAACACTTCTCAGGAAATCCGAACGATGCGGCAGGCAAGTGCTGGGAACGCTTTCAATATTTCATAGCCTCACTCCTTCAAACTCCTCATAAATGTGCGACTCGGGACACTCACAGAACCTCTAGATCAACAATAAAGTAATTTCTATACACGCGGACAATGGGTGATCATCGCCCTAGAAACGGCTGGTTGATAAGTTCTTGATGAAACATAAAACACCAACACATTTCCAAGTCCCTTAAAAAAAAAACTCCCCTACCCACCCCTAAAAACTGCCCATATAAGTGTGAATCAGGAAGCGGGAAAGTTCCGGGAACTTCCTCTGCTTTCCTTCTTCTCCTTCCTACGCTCTCCCCATCTCCCGTGCTCTCTCGCTAGTCAGACCGAGCGAGAGAGCGGGCGGAACGGGGAGAGCCAGATCGTTGCCCACTCCCTCGTTCGCGCATTCCACATCTATGATTCACGCGACCTATAGGGGCGTTCTATTGCACGGCGACGCAATCGAGAAGGGGAGTGGCTAGAGGAAATGATAGCCTATCTACCAGATGGCTCATCGAAAAGCAATTGCAGAATGCCCAAGAAGCAACGATAAACAGTTAATACCTGCCCTTTTAGGTATCTCTGAAGATACAAGACGAACGCATGTACAAACAGACTCAATGCGACCGAGCAATGGCCTTTCGAATCACACAATTTTCTGAAATCACTCACTTTGGTGCTCGAGCTCTGCATGGACGAGACGGAGGAGCAGGGCGACTGGCCGGCCAGGCGCATCTGAGAAGCAGAGGGATTATGAACAGTCGTGGGATTCTATTAATTCAATCTTGTGCAAGTCTGCAGTGAAATATTTATATAAATTCTAACAATAAGAGAAAGGTGGAATTAAATGTGCGGTTGATTTTGCAACCCCGCACATCACCGTTTCGGTTCTAATACTAATAGTTTCAGAATTTACTAAAATCATTACGTCCAGGTTGACTCGTGCCATGAAAAAAAACACTATCTCCTTTTTTGTTCATTGCCCATAAAAATCCAAATATTCCACCTGATTCGCTAGCGAGAAGTCAATATTGTAGAAGTTGAGCGCTTTCCGCTTCTCATTCGGCTTCGGTGGCATCACGAGATCGTCGTTTCTGCCAATTAATTAATTAATTTAGTAATTACCGAAGTAAGTTTGATAAGTTATTCATAGGATGAAGCTATTGCTGGGTCGCCGGTCGATTGAATATTTTATAGCACAATAAATATGAATAAATCAAATACTCATCGTTGCCAACCATGATATTAACGCAGTGCAAACCGAGATTGCATTGGTCGTTGTTTTTAGCAACCCGGAAAATGGCGATCACACGAGCAACTAATGCGATCAGTGCAGTAGATATGTGAATTTAGATGCAAACCATTTCGAATATTTGGCTTCAAATTCCGAACCATATTGTGGATAAATAATGCGACGAGTGAAAAAGATCACGCAGAAACGACAAACAAAGTGGTCAGATTGCGGGCAATACGTGTTTACTACCGCAAAACAACTTCGCTGATAGCTATCCTGAATGGTGCTTTGGTCCTACTCTCTGCATTTTCATGTTCTCTGGCCGATCAGACCGAGCGAAATAGCGTGCAAAATCGAGAGAGCAAAACGATCGATCCTAAACTGTGATCGTCGTGCAAGGAAGGAATGTGTTTTGCATAGGCGCAATAGCAATGGAAGCGGGAAAAGAGGGAGGAGAAACCGTTTTACTCTCTCCATTCCTGCACTCTCACATTCTGCTAGTACAAAAAAGCATTTGCAGTTCATTTTCAAGCGCGCTACATCCTGATCAGAACGGAAAAAGCGTATTGAAGTTCAAAGTTCAAAGTGAACAAAAGGGTAGGCGAAATGAAAACAGTGAGAGAGATGAGGAGAGAGCGGCAGAGAAGCCAGAGCACAATGTCGAATATATCGAGGATGATTCACAGTTCGAGAGAGGTTGCTGCCGGCTGTGATTAAAAATCACCGCTAGGGCGCAGAGACGCAGAGGAGCAATCGATATTAGCACGATTTGATCTACCCATCAAGCATTGACAATGCGATCCTGGTGTTCGTTCGCGAAGGAAACGCCTTTATCGAGTTTAAAGATGTGCACAATACCCCCGCGCATCTGCGATTCGCAAGTTAAAGTTATACCCTGAGAGCCCTTACCATTTGATAAGCTGGGAGAAGCCCTTTTAAGAATAAATAAACCCCTGTACAACTAATTGGACGCACTATGCATAATAATTAATCCGCAAATCAAACAATTAAATAATCAACTAATTAACATACTCATGCAGATCCAGCTCCGTCAGATCGAGCAGTAATGTCCAATTAGACTCGAACAAATAAGAACTTTATTAATTAACCTAATTAACAAATTAATGAATGGAAACGTACTCATGCAGATCCAGCTCCGTCAGATCGGGCAGCAGATGGATTCCGTCCGGCAGCGTGATCAGCTTGTTGTGATCCAGCCGCACTCGCTGCAGTTTGACGCATCTGAAATTGGGTTGATCGGTGTTTCAACATGCTGATAAATGGGATATTACGTCAAATTTCGCAATTGACAATTCGCTGATGTTCGAAAAAAATGATGCTTATGTGTTGCAGTTTCATCGGTGCTACATATCCAATTGTTTTCTACTTCCATGATGCGATCTGTACATATCCTTCAAAACACCCGCACGTGCTCAATCCCTCCGGCACGAGCACCAGCTATTGCACACTAATGTTTCACCGCTACTACATAACCAAAACAGCACTACTTTCTACAATTACTACAATATACAACAACAACCTCACAACCTCACCTAGAAAAAAAGTAGCTCAAATCTCAGAAGAGTCGAAAGATCCTGAGAGAGTATCCTCACCTGCTCAATCCCTCCGGCACGAGCTCCAGCTGGTTGTACGACAGATGGAGGACGGTCAGTTGCACGAGCTTGCCGATGCCCGATGGAATGCCTGCGAGAGAGGGACTGTTAATAAGGGTGAAGGTGAACCAATCACTATGCCTGTAGCAACGAGCACACTAGGCAGATTTGTCGTGCCATTGGCTACCAAGTTATGGAAGAAATGCACCATTCAATAGGATTCACATGGCTACTATAAAAACAATAATTACCCTCAAACGTGAGCTCGTTGTTGCTGGCGTACAGTCGCTGCAGCATCGTCATGCGCACGAGACCTTCCGGGAGCGCCTGAAGGATATTACTTAATTATTGATTAAATTAATTACACAACAAACTGACTTCCCACTATCTAGAAGAGACAACTTTCTCGAAATTGAATTGTTTTTTTACATCGACCACACCGAAATCACTATCAAAGATAATGCGCCTATCAGTAAGTATCAAGGAGAAAACACGCCAGAATCGGCCTCGAAAACCTTACCTTGAGGCAGTTGGTGGAGATATTGAGCGTGGCGAGGCTCTCCCACGAGCCCTCCGGCAGCTCAATCTTCGAGATCTGCAAAGAAATATTCATTTTAATTAATTAATTAATTTTTAATCAACTAAAATATTAATTAACACAACAGCAAACCTTATTCGCCGACAGATCGAGCTTCCTCAGGCTCTTCAGCTTGTAGAGGGCATCCGGAACCGAAGGAAGATTGTTCTCGGCGAAATCGACATCCTATGAAATTTGACGTTTCAATTTCTCTACTTCCCAGCAAAGGGGCAGTTTGATTGGTTTGACTCCGGCAGTGCATCCTCAAAAACACAAACGTCTACTCCAAAGTACTGCATCTCAAAATAAAGTGATACGAAAAATCAATAATCACATACCATAAGATTCTCGAGATCGTCGAGCGTCGGCGGGATGTTGTCGAGTGTCCGATTCGTGTTGCGCATGTGCAGCACTCGCAGGGCAGTCATGCTGTAATGAACAATATTCAATTAATGGAAACTTTATGATCTTGTTCTTGTTGGACATTGTAGTATCTTTGATCGTTCTCTGATTGTATCGGTCTTCATAACGACATATATTAGATATTACGGATGAGTTTGAAAAATCGAACTAACCTCGGCAGCTGCTTCAGTTGAAAGTGGTGGAGCGGGTTATTGGAGAGGCGCAGCTCCTGAACAATTCACGATTCATTAAATAAAGCAATAGTCACTTTGTACGACGAAAAATTGACAAAATAGCATGTTTCACTCAATAAATATCAATAAATCCCCACCTGCACGAGTGTCAGTCTCCTAATCTGTGGTGGGAGCATGTCCAGCTTGTTGAAGGAGAGATCGACGTAGAGGAGATCGATCAGATTCGAGAAGACCTGGAGCAAGTCATTTCTTGCAGAAGCTACGTAACTATCGCACTATTTCTAGTTGTTAAATTGTACATTGGCCACAATGGAATCATTGAACAAAAGAATTCAAGCGAATCATGAAATATCGAGAAAAACCTGATTTACCTTGTTGGGAACCACGATCAAACCATAATACCATCAATTATTTATATCAACTATCGCATATATGGCAAGATGTACATCATGATTTTATTGAGGTGCCGTGCTCGATCGAAGGATCAAGGATTAAAAAAAAGGATCAGGGCTAGACTCACCTGGTTGGGAATGTTCTCGATGTTGTTGTGCGAGAGGTTGAGCACGATCGCGCACTTGGCGTACTCAAGATTGTTTGGCACCTATAATTCAAGGTTTATAATATTAATTAGTCTCATTGGCAGTAACAAAGACCAAGTTCAGTTAACAAAGCTCTCCCAACATTTGCTACCAAAACCCTACAGTTTAAGGCTTCAACAAATCGATAAAAATTACTAGCTAACCTCTCTCAGCTGGTTATTGGAGAAATCAATGATCGTCAGATCCTTCATGCGGAAAATGTCAGTAGGGATACCGGACGTCTTGATCTGAAATGGAAGAATTCAGTTTCTGCCAAACTATCTCTTTTCTCTCAGTAGAATAACGACCAATACAACGCCGACAATGTAAGCGAAATAAAATAGATTTTCACCCCAATCACTAATGTTTACAGCGAAAGTATGCATTATATTGTCTATGGCTGATTTATAAGGATAAAGAAGCCGGTTACAAACTCACATTATTATGCCTGACAATCACAGATCTCAATCTGGGCAGATCGGACAGCTCTCCGTGCACACTCGTGAGCGAGTTGCGAGACATCTGCAGGTGCTCCAGATTGGCACAGCGAGACAGCTCATCCGGGACCTGAGAATTGGGCATTGATTAAATATTTAATAAGAGATAGCTTAATTATAACTTATCACACTTTGTTATTTCAAGAGATTTTCGCAACATTTAGCACTGATTTAAAAACAAGAAAATGATCTTTGATCTTTCGCAAGGAATCGAAACTGATTATTGGCAATTAGAAAATATGATTCACCCTTTCCAGACTGGATCGATTCAGCTTCAGCCATGTCATCTGCGTCATTTGCTCCACATCGTGAGGGAAGCGATCGCCCTGAAATTTTTATCAATTTCTTTTATCGATTACAGTACTCTAAATGTATGTGTCTCGATAGTGATAAAACGCCTTACTCGCTGAGGATTAGACTACAACGAGTATATATTTCTGAAATCGTAAAGTCTCGGTAAAGATCAATCGATTATAAACCTCGAAAGTCTAAGCTTCCCGTCGATTGTCATGAAACAATGCGTCTTAGTCAGCGGGATTACTTCACAATAGGAAATTTCCGTTTCAAAGAGCTTTTCTCTAATTAAATTCAAGAAAACTCACGGAGAAGTCATTCCTCGAGAAGTCCACACCTCGCACGAACGATAGAACGCCGGAGGCCATCGCGGATTAGTCGGGATTAATCGATTAGTAGTCGGGATCAGTTCATCGCCCGAGGCGACGATCTAAAAGAGCAGAAATTGGACCGAAATAGGGCTTTTTAGACTAATTACGTGACGTGAAACACAAAGAAGCAATAAAAACACGATGACAAGGTAGGTTCGTGCTTCAGCGAGCAACTGGCCACTGCACGACGATTGGAGGCGAGATTGTGAAATCTCGCCCAGGCGCACCACGCGGAGTGCGTAGTGATTTTATTTTCTACCGTACTACAGATGGGATGCTTGCAAAAATTCATAATATTTTTACACTGAATCATTGGGACACAATGCATGATCAGCTCAGGTAAATAAATATCAACTCAGTAAAATGACGAGGGAAGGACAACTCTCAATGAATAGGCTATCTGCCGATCCAAGATCCACTCTGCAAACATTCTCGTATTATTGCCTAATTTCTTCTTCTTTCGTCTTCTCCTTTCAACAACTGCTTCCTTTTACTGTGTTTATTATTCCTTCTTCCGATGTCTCGTCAACTAAGAAGGCGAAAAACGGGGTGTATCGGAACAAGGGGGTAGTTCGGAGTGGAGGGAGATGGATGTATGAGGCTCGGACTTTACACCGAGAGGGGATCTCTTCTCTTCACGATCTTTCAGTTGTGTACATCTCTCCTCTGGATTGACAGAAGGCAGAGAGAGAGGGCCCACTCACTCCGGTTTCTCTCGCAGATGAGAGATAATTAACGGGGAAGAGCCTCCAACTTTTTGTTCCTGCTCTCACATCCCTCCTCCTATTTCCCCCCACGAGCTGAGTTGCTGCTCAGAAGTATCTCTTCTCCTCTGTCGAAACTCACTTCCCCTCCTCACATGACACCCGACCCTTGCAGCTCTTGCAGCCGCTGCAGCAACCATGGGCCACGATGAGCAGTCCGAGCAGCAACTGCAGCAGCAGCCGCAGCCGGAGAATGGAAAGGACCACAAAGAGTGAGGCTTTCGGCGAAAACAATAACAATAACAAGACTGGAGTATCCAAAAACATGAATCTTCAGGGAATCGCCCAAGAAAGAGGATGAAAACTGCTCCGCAAGTGATCACTTCACCAAGGTAAGAATAGCTGAGATGTCTAAGAATACAGAAACCCCGTGATCACGAGGAAGGAAAACACGGTCGGATGTGATCAATATCGTGATCGATCAACACTTCTCGGGATAATTGTCTGGGGACTGAATCGGTTTCAGACCATGTTCAAGAACGATCTCTTGGGGACTATGTTGATGTTATCGACTTGTATCGTGCACTAAAACTAGATCAATTTCCGGAGCGCCGTTGGGAGCAACAAAATATAATTCCCAAACACTAGGATGGAGCTACTTCGAATTACCTCACAGCGATTCGATTAGCCGGGGAAAAAATCTTAGTGTGATTTCACATACGGCTTACACACAACTGCACTCGATGATTGTTATTATTGATTTTCATAGCGCGCCTTGTGTTTTAATTGTGTTTTTCACTCCTCATGAGTTCAGTTATTGAAGTTTCATAATCCTCTTGCAAACATATGTCATGAAACATCTTTGGTGCTCTGAATTTGGCAATTCAAACTTCG